>JBBPCS010002652.1:0-13238 GCA_037974645.1 Hollardia meadi
CCTGCCCTGATTGTTTCACCTGTTCCTCATTGTCCTCCCTGTATTTAGTCTCTGTCTCCCCTTTCCTCAGTGCTAGTGCGTTGTAAATTATGTGGTGTCTTCAGGTCAGTTTTGTTGGTGTTACCTATGTAAGTCATGTGTGCCCTACTCCCTGTGTTCTCTAGTGTTTTGTACCTCCTGTGTTCTCTAGGTGTTTAGTGCCATTAGTGTATTGATCCTCACCCTACTGGTGAGTCACTTTGAGTTTAAATAAATACATTACCTGTACCTGCGGTCTCTGCGCTTGGGTCCTCAACCCCTGTCTCTAGTGTTTTCAGCACCAATTTTCTAGTTATTATTCTGGTTTCTTTGACACATCATATTGTTTTCTTGTGGCTTAGTAGCAAATGTTTTGAGGCCTGCTGGTAGTCTGGTCCAGGGTTTGTAAAGCACTTATCTTTTAATATAAAGGCAGCAGGAAAGTGTAAGTGGGATTGACTCAAAATGTACTACAGTGTGTGTTTATGGTAATGAATGAACATGTCACCCAGTGCAATGATGTGGCTCAGTGATGTGTTTTTAATGGTCTTTGGAACATACGGAGCTCTGTGGCACAGATGAATAAGATGTATCAGGTTGTGGATACACACACAATACTTAAATACAGATACATTAATTGCTGGTTTGGGTCTGCACATAATATTTGTTGACACTGAGAAAAGGAGAATACTCCAAACCTCCTCTTCACAATTATGACATTAATAATAGGATGTTAGTTTTTAACTGTGCTGAATCTATTAATGCCAACATCCAACTGTTTTCATCTGGACCAATTTATGTTTTTAACCTGGCATAGGCAAGGATCTTTCAGAGTTTAATCAAGAGTTTTCAGAGTTTAATTCAACCGATGAATCTTATTTCATTTGAATGGTGTTTCTATCATGCTGCCAGTATTAATTACATTGTATTCTGTTCTTGAGGTGCTACAGTATTTATGATTCCCTAAGAGGATGGATATTTTTTTTGTATTTCTCAACACTGAAACAAGCTGTCTGAAATATGAGTCTGTAATCAAATCAGTGTGACACTGACACACAGAAACAGAGCAACACAGGAGTGGCCCAGTATTTGCAATGTTCCCAATTTGTGCAGTGCAGTCTTTCTGGCAGTGAATGGGTTAACGTGGCAGCTAAATTTGCTGAGGTAGGCTACAACATCAACCCTCAACCTACAACCCTCACCCACCTTTCTCTCTCTCTCTCTCTCTCTCTCTCTGCCTGCCTGCCTGTCTCTCCCAGCCACATTGCAAACACACCCATTAAATGGATGGAGGCACACACACACACACGATGATGCAGATGTAAAGTCGGTCAAAACGGTGATCAGTGTGTGTGTGACATACAAAACTAATTTTACAAAGTGAAGCATACAAAACACATACACGCACATAGTGTGAGTGCACACAGCATGAACATGGCAGCCCACAATATTCCCTCTGCACTACTGTGGGCAAGACCAGCTTGGCCAACCCACACACACACACACCCCTCCCACCTGCTGCAGTGGGGGGACAAAAAGAGGGAACAAAAGAACAACAAGGAGGCAGCAGCCCCACTTTAGCTTTAGTACCCCCACCCCAGGTGCTCTAAATTGTAACTTGTTTTGACGCCTCTCTTGCCTCCAGCCCCATCACACTTACCACCAAACCTCCAAACCTTCCTCCTACCTGACACTCCCAGTGCAACTCAATGAAACTGGCTGGCATCATTGGCTCTTTAGCATAAGCAACAATTAGCCAAGCTGCTCCCTCTTTCTCTCTCTCAGCTTTGTGCATCTTTTTCCCTCTCCCTCTCTCATATTGTCTTTTCTTGCTTCCTCTGTTCTGTCTCATCTATTGGCTTTCCCACAACTTTTATGCAGCCTGTCGCCATCATTCACTCCCCAGCGTGTATCTGCAACACCAATATCCCTCCACCATCTCTTCCTACCTCCTCCCTCCCTTTGTCATCTCTCTTTCTCTCCCTTTCTCTCCCTTTTCTCTGCCCCCCACTTCTTCCCTTCTGCACTTCTCTGTCCCTGGTTGAAATCTGCTGGAATACTGTACCTTGTGGTGATCTCCATCTTTTCCCACCCCCCAGCCCAGCCTCTCCATCGTTCTTCACCCAGGAACAATGTAGAAGAGAGTACGTCTCAGACTTCCCTCCCTCAAAACAGAGCTGCTGGACTAGAGCTATCCGGAACAGGAGACGATGAAAAGCAAGGGGAGAGAGTGCGCTCACACTAAGAGGAGGCAGGCTTCAGTGTGTCAGTGAAATAGAGAGCAGAATAGTTCACAGCCAGTAAAGAAAGAGAAAAAAAGAGGAGGCAGAAAGGGCTGAGTGGACAGAAAAGGGTGCCACATTGGAGAAGCGGAGGAGGAAGAAGCAAGAGAAGAAGGAAAGTGAAGTGAAGAACAAAAAGCGAAGGGAGGTACAGTAACAACGCCTTGTAGCACGTTCTCCCCTTGTTGCCTCCTTCTTTACTCTTCCTCTCTCTTTCTTTCCCCTTTGGCGAAGAAGCAGAGTTTTTTGAAAGATTCAGTGAGAGGAGAAGCAGCGTGAGAGCCTCAGTTGTGACTCTTAGAGGCAGGCACGTTTCAGAAGTCAGCAAGATAGGAAGACTGCCTGTCTTCAGGGGCAAATGAGCATAAAAGGGACTCCATAACTCTAGCTACAGCTACAAAACCACAAACACGGGGCAATTAGCTGGCCGTCAGATATCACTGAGAGACAGCGCTGGCAAAAAAAACCCCCCAAAAAACAACAACTTCCATGCAGTCAACTGTCAACTGAGAAAGAAGAAGATCATTGCAGAACAGGACAGCCGTACTGAAAAACACACCAACAAAGAGAAAAAGAGGAAGAGCGCTGGCCTCTCTGGTGTCCTCGCATACCCCCGTCTTCCACCCCTCGGTCTCCTATCCCCTCTCAGTCGAGATGATGATGTATTTCTGGGTGAGTACTGAGGCCCTGCAGGGGCAAACATGAGCACTACTGAGGAACCAGGGACACACACATAGAGGAATAAGCATAGTGACTGTAAGTTTCTGTGCTTGTTCTCTAATCCCAGCTAATAATTTCCAGTTGATCATAAAGATTGTACCCATCGTTGTTTTTTTATCATCTTGTACCAGAATGTCAACAGGAAAAGATTTATTTAAACTGCTGTCTGTGTGAAAGAGAGTGAGGAAAATGACAAGGTATAAAAGTTTGTATCATTTTCCTCCTGCAGCCTTTCACTAGTAATCCTGTGTTTATATTGGAATTGAGTGAAGTACAAGTAAACCCCTGTTGCAATGATGCTTTCCCCCTCTGGTGCTGTAGTGAGCAAGAGCATGATATCTTGTTTTACATGTTTGACCTTAGAAATTTTACTGTAGGTGATACAGCAAACTCTGCTTTTATCCTTAGTAAAAGGTCATGTGTAAAAATGGGATGTTTGTAATTTTAAAATGCACTTAAACATAGGGATGTGGTCACGAAGGAGGTAAGCTTGTATCTCCAATATATCAAGAACATAATTTTTCCAGATGACAAGGTGGGTTTTTTTTCTCCAAAGTAATACAGTCACGCAACAGTTTGGGAGATTTTCAGTAGAGGAGTGTGTAACATTTGTGTTTCATCAGAGATACAAAGTTTGAGACAGCACTGAGGTCATTGTGAAAGTCACTGTCAGGATTAATGCAGTACGTGATGAGATGCTGTTGTGGCGTTGCAGTGGTCACACTCCTGAGAACTTTGTGTGTGTGAGTGGATGTTGCTTTGCTGTTAAGGAATTAATTAAATTATTACTTTTTTGAGTCCTACCAGTAAAATAGTGTATCACACAAGGGATACATACTTAACATACGATATCACTACATATAATGTATATAAAGACTTCTAGCAGTTGGTGTATGAACTAATGTTCCAAAGAAAGACAAATTGCTGCATACCACTTGACTTGTGTACATGAATGATGATAGAATTTTATTTTTCTCGCATAACTGGCAAAGTCTAAACTGTTCATCAATACAATATGACATGCTTACTTTTCCTCATTCAGCACTTATACGAGAGGCACATAAGCTTATTAGGTCAAAACAGCTGGCATGCAACAGAACCACATTTATGTTCCTGTGACAGAATTGTATTTATTTCAAATTCCAAACTTGTTTGAAAAATGTTATAGAAAAGCTTTAGTAGAAAGCTTTGAACTAAAAGTGTCTATCACTGTTAATTTCCAGAGGCTTCTCTATGAGCACAAAGTAAAGTGCCTGCACTTTTACAACGGGTAAAACAAATCTCACAGCTGTTAGTTATTGATGGTCAAAATTCTGATTTTGTGTGTATACTTTTACCCCTACAGAAATATTGTCTGCCACCATAATTTTTTTTCAGGATCCTGAAAAAAAGCCTCCAGTCCCAATGTCTGGATTGTATCTTTTTATGTCCTTCAAAAAGAGGCTACAGAGGTCCAGTATGTTTGATTTACTAAGCAAAATATTAATTTTGAAAACAGGCTAGCATAATTATAACTGTCACCTACAGCAAATGAAAAGTCACTGGCTGCAGCTCTCCAATTACTGAATCTCCAACACAAAATCAAAACAAGCAAATTAAAGCGATGTTACAGAGAGATATGAAGTGATGAGAACAATGATTAATTGCTTTTGTAAAACATGGCAACATCACATGACAGTTTGTCAAAGCAAACCCAAATTGGTAATAACATTCAGCAAGTGAAGCTCATATTATCCTTGGGTTAGTTTACATTTTAGATAAGATTTATTGTCCTGTCATTCCTTCTAAGTTTCTCAGTCTTTTTTTTAGACATCAATATGTATGAATTTACCGGCTTCAACTATGTGTTGTACACATTTTTTTTGTACAATCAGGATGTGGTTGAAATGTAGACTTTCAGCTTTAATTCAAGGGGTTGAACAGAAATATCGCATTAACCATTTAGGAATTACAGCCGTTTTCACACATAGTCCCCCATTTTCAGAGGCTCAAAAGTAATTGGACAGATTAGCATAATTATAAATATAAGGATTGTTTTTAATATTTGGGTGAAAATCCTACATGTTTTAGCTACATTATTATAGTGTCTGCAAAATTTGATCTTTACAAACTTCAAACATTTTACACTCCTGCTTCTCCGTTGAATAAGTCACAAAGTCCCTATCGCTTCACAATGTACCGCATATAAAAATAAACTAATAATAAACAGAACTTGCCGTTTCCGAGGCTATCGTTTGTTTCTCTGTGTGGCAAAGTGTTCTCGAGTAATCCACTTTTGAAATCACAGCAAATTTCTGCATTGTCGCCAACATAGGGCTGACATTATACTCCACTTTGTATGAAAAATGAACACAAAATAATAGATTTGCTTTTCATTGCAAAGATTGAAAAGTTGTTGTCAAAAGAAGTGCGCAGCATGTAGGCTACTGTAAATGTGCATGCACAAACGCAGGTCAGTTCAGGTCACAGATGCAGAGCAGTAAACTTCAGAGAGAGAGAGAAGAGAGAAGTAAACTTGGATCATTTTGAGACCAAAAATGCCAACAAATTTTTTTTTCTGCTGAAGAAGTTGCTATATGTATATAAATATTGTATCTGTTTCAAATAAAGCACATTTTTCATCCAATGATTCAGTGACAAGAATTCAGTGAATAAAACAATGGCATATACTGTATTTATGTTTTTTTCAAATTGCTAAGTCATACAGTATCCCACCATCATGGTTCGGATTTTGCCAGATTCCAGATAATCTCCCCCACACAATTATGGAAATAAATCTCTACTGCCAGCATCCTATGGTGAGATGCATGTAAAAACATAACAATTTCATAAGAAGCATTATTCTTTTTTCTTTGATATATAGGATAATATAAAAAATGTGCAAGTATTAATATACCAAATAAGATCTGGATAGCCGAGACGCATGCAGCATGTATGGCTGGCCTTTATAATGACCAAGATAGGAGCTTAAAAGCAGTAAGGTAGTGAAATTATCCTGAAAACACCCCAGTGTCCATAGGGTTAAAGACTGTGGTGGGCTACGAACAACGTGAGAGGAACATATGAAAACCATTTCCTTTTAATATCAGCCACAGTTGTGTCTTTGTACCCCACCTTGTTCACTGCAGCGGCGGCACACTCCCAAGTTGTGTCTGTTTGTTAACCTATTCCACTGAATAATACGTGTTGCCTGGCTTCAGTCTCCTCTACCATCTCCGTGATCTTTCAAAAGGTTTGATTTTCTCTTTTGGTCCATGGTTATTCCTGACCAAATGCTCATTTGTGCTGCATTATATAAGGGGAAATCACAAGGCCTGTCAATTGAAGTTGATTTGAAATGTATTGATCACAGTTGTGTAAATTACAAACGGGATTGATAGAACTTGCTTAAGCAAGCTTTTTATACCCAGCATCTTTTATGAATCGGACATAAGCACACCGTTGATGATTTTAAGACTAAGTTCAAGTATCAATCTGAGAACATTTTTTAAAATGAGGCCCCCGGTGGCTGTTGTTTAACAGCAAACCTTAAGGCCCTGGCTTATTGATTTAGCACTAGCTTTGCTTTTTGATTTAATACAACCTAGAGCTTTGGGTCGCTTTCAAGCTTTTCTGGGATTCATACCTTAAAATAATGCATACTGTTGAGACACTATGCATTATGGGAAGTGACTCTGAATGGAAATTATCTTCCCCTCAGGCTTAGTTTACCCTATTTAGCGTAAGACTCCTGGGTTTAGTATCCAGTGATTGCTTTAAGAGCTCTAATTGTAAGCAAGCAACCATCAGAGGGTGAAGCTGCTGAAAGACCGTTAAGATTAAATTGCTTAAAAGATGCAAAAAGTTGTTATATGAGCAGCAGCCTCCCCACCCACACCACGCTGCCTTTAACTGGCTGTTGGCAAAACAACATCTGCAGTATTACAAATAATTTGCTCAGGTTTGGTGTCACATTTTTCTACAACCCCAATTCCCAAAAAGTTGGGAAGTTAATAAAACAGAATGTGATAGTTTAATCGAATCCTTTTTGAAATTCAATTCAAATGAAAACAGTACAATGTATTTAATGTTGTTTCTCATAAACTTCATTGATTTTTGTTAGGGATGCACAGTATTTTTTTTTTTCAAGCGATACAGGTCACCGATAATTACCTGCTTCTCATGGCCTAATTTAACATTTTTGAATTTTAAAAAGAAGGTCATATTCTGTAGTTTATGCATACCTGAGGTTAAGAAAGGCTAAGATGTAGTGAGTCTCTGATCAAACCAAGTCTAATTATGACTTTAAAAACAAAGAACAATTCTGACTGCTCAAATGTTCATTTTTTTTTTCTCAGAACTTCAAACATTGTAATTTTTAGAACATTTTACATAAGTGTTAAAATTAAATGCTCTGAGATAACCTCTCAAATCAGACATGTCTGTATATTAAATACTCACTTTTGCTATATTGTGTGCATTGTCTGTAAGCACAATGTGCACCCTCTCCTTTGTTATGTTTTCAAAAGCTCCACAGATCGCTGTCGCTGTATGTGAACCGGAGCAGTCCTGTGTATGCAGGAATGTCCTTTTCATGTTAAAGTCTTCATCCAGCCGCTGAGCCATCAAACTAAGCATACTCACTGGACTAATGTCTTAACTCCATATATCCATGGTAAAAATGATGTCGCTTACACTGGTATCAATCAGACTATAAATGTGTGTGGCAACCACATTCTACAGGGCAGGTATGCATACATCTGCAAAGTAGCGGCGGCTTGGGAGTGTATACCTGGGTTCCAGATGTGCCATGAGCTGGTGAAATCCTTCGTCTTCTACCACAGAAAAAGACTGGTCGTCCACTGCAATAAATTCCGTGATGTTGTCAGTAATTGCTTTAGCCTTTGGGCTGTCTTTAGTTAACTTCCTGTAGTTTTCAAATGCCTGTTGAATAGGTACTACTACTGACTGCTACTGACTGTCCATATTCCTTCAATGCCTCTCTGTAGTGACGACGACTTTTCAGATGACATAAGATCTGTAGTGTTCAAATTTGCTGTCTTTTTCCCTCCTCTTGGAACCCTTGCAGGACATGTATTGCAAACTGCAATCAAATTGTCTTCCTCTGAAACTGTAAAAAATGTCCACACCGGAGACACGTTTACCTCTCGTGCGGGCTATGCCCACAGGCCGCGCCCCCTCTCCTCCTTCTTCTGTTAATTGGCGGATCGCAAACCAGCTTTTACTTTGCATAGCCCCACCTATTGTATCGGAGTGATTTATCGGCTATAATGTCATTGTCGGAATTATAAATAATAAATATATATATTATGTTATATATATTATATATTATATATATATATATATATAAATATAAATTTCCCATTGTCAGGCTGATACAGTGGGGGTGGCCGTGGCTCAGAAGGGGCGGCTCAGAAGGTACTTGGCCACTGATCGGAGGATCAGTGGTTCGATCCGCGACCCCTGCAGTCAGCATATGTCCTTGGGCAAGATACTGAACCCCAAATTGCCCCTGAAGGCATAGCCATCGGTGTGTGAGTGTATGTGTGAATGGTTACCTCTCCTAATGAGCATGTGGCATCTTAGATGGTAGTCTCTGCCACCAGTGTATGAATGTCTGTGAATGGGTGAATGTGACAAGTGTTGTAAAGCGCTATGAGGAGTCAGTATAGACTTGAAAGGCGCTATATAAATGCAAGTCCATTGACCATACATTATGGGTCCGACAAATATCGTGCATCCCTAATTTTTGTAAATATATGCATATTCTGGATTTTATGCCAGCAACACGTTTTCAAACAAGTTGGGAAAGGGGCAACAAAAGACTGGGAAAGTTGTGGAATGCTCAAAAACACCTGATTGGAACATTCCACAGGTAAAGAGGTTAATTGGTAACAGGTGATATGAAAGGGGCATCCACAAAAGGCTCAGTCCTTCACAAGCAAGGATGGGGAGAGCTTCACCACTTTGCAAAAAACTGCGTGGGCAAATAGTCCAACAGTTTAAGAACAACGTTTCTCAACATGCAATTGCAAGGAATTGGGGGTGATGTAACAACCCTGTTGTGACCTCAGTCGATCTTTGCCCCCTCTCAGGCTGGTCATGGTGCCCTCCCCCTCTCGCTGTTTTGGCAGGGTTCCTCCTGTTGTCTGTGTTTCCTCCTCTCTCCCTCTCCCAGTGCTGCACAGTAGTTAATGATGGGGAGTCTCTTGCTAGTGGCTGTCTGCAGATATGGATCATGCAGGGGGGCTTTGATACAGAGGCAGCAGCCAGTGGAGTCAAGATTAGCTATTCCTCTTCATCACCGCTGCTCACCGATTCTCTCTCTGTGTTTCTCTTTCTCTGAGACACACCTATATTTAAAATAATCAGACACAAGGAATTTACATGCAACTATACAACATGATCAAGCACGACTATTGCTCACAGTATGCTCACACACACAGGTGTGCCAGTTCTGGTTATACATGCACATGCTCATCACAAATTGAATAGGAAAGGTGGAAAGAGGATTTTTTAAAGAGAGTAATATTTTACATTTTTGACTACTCAACTAAAAAACATATACATTTTTAAATGCATTCAGCATAACATATGATGGGTGAGTTATTCTGCAGTGCTTCTACACACACACACACACACATACACATACACAGAGTGCTGAGGTGCCAGTGATCTCCTTGATGCTGGTCTAACAAAAGTAACAGTCAAAATCTTCAGTCTGTCCCTTCAGAGACTTTCGCTGAGAACAAAGATCTCCGTTGCGAGGGACGTAAGAATGATAACAGGTGCTGGAAGAGAGGAAACAAAGCAAGCAGCCGGAACTAATGAACAGGTACATCAAAGGTGCAGGTGGAGGGAGGGAAAGAGATAGAGAAAAGGATTGAGACAGAAGGAGAACTGTTGGAGGGTGGGTCAGGATTCAGGTGCTTACCAAAGACACAAAAAGGAAAGACAGATGATGACCAGTGTGTTTCCCCTCTTATTCTGCATCTTTCTTTCTTTTTAATTTATGCTGTATATGGAGGGATTAAGATGGAGGGATGGTCACTTTTGAAGAGAAGGAGGGAGAAATAAAGGAACAGCAGTGAAGAGCAGAGAGGGTTCTGCGGTGGTCTCCTCCCTCCTTTCTGCTCTCCTCAGTGCGTCTGTAAGCTGATAAATAATTGAGTGTGCTAAGCAGGGGACTGCATGTATTAGAGGTGGAGAGAGAGGGAGGCCTGCTGGAGTGAAATGAGGACCTGCTCCCGGATAGAGACTGTATCCTTTAAACTCCTCTTCTTCTTGTCTCAGTTTTGATTTTCCTGATTCTCTCTACTTACAGCTCAGATGCCCTAATCTATGGAGTTTGGGATGAAGTGCTGCTCAACCCTGCTGTTGTACACTTGATTTTTAATTCTTAACCAATTCTCTTTGTGAATGAAAAATAATCAGCCTAAATTTGAAATTTTTTACAATCGTGTATAATATTTTATAGTAATCCTATCGGGAATTTATCTGGTTCAGTCACTTTAAAGTGAATTTACTATAATTTATTTTCTTTCATGTCATTTGAAATGCCACTATGATATTTTACAATATACAGTAACTTGTAATATTTCTGGGTCATCTGGGTTATCACATTTACCCCATGTGACATATTACTTGTCAGTTTATTAGGTAAACCTAACTAATGCAGTCTAATCAGTCCTGCAATAAATCCTACCTTCATGAAGGTTAAAATAGTGTTCATGTTTTGTTGAATCTAACTCATTGGAGAGGACATAGTCTCAGCTGCTGCTGAATTGTGATGCATCATACTAAGATGTGTTTCTACCCATGTATTCCCATTTTGTATTAGTATAATATTATGAGGTAAGACAAACAGCAATTTGAGTTTGACATATAAACATTTCATTGACACTCTTTACAATAAAAATAATAATCTCTGTTTGAAATAAAGAAATACAACCATAAATAGAAAAAGTGAACATGAACAAAATAATGAACATGAAAACGTTATTATGAACATAAAAACGTTCTAAAATCAGTTGGTTTTTTAAAAAACTTATTTATTGGTGAACATTTATACTGGTGTGTGTGAGGTAGGATTGTAGCAGCAGGCTGTCAGCTCGGAGCTGACACTGCACAGCCACAGTGTCCCACTTCCTCCAAATGCTTTCTTGATAAACCTCTCCATTCCAATGCTTAACAATACTCAGGCTGCACTCTTTATTTATCTCAGTATCAAGCTGGCATGTGTGGTTGTCCCTGCCACTACTATTGGAAGAGCTGCAGTGTTTCTCTCAATCTCTGCTCCTCTCCATATTCATTTCAGAGGCCAAGAGGCACTGGCAATCAGCTGTGTAATCCCTGTAATTCTCCACTGCAAGAACGGTGTTAAACTGTTAAATGGACAAAGTGCTGCCAGTGTCCACTCAGTAATGGTTTAATTTATCAATGTTTGTGGCCTGTCATCGTACAGCCAAAAGCAGCAACAGGGCAGTGATGAGTGAAGCTGCTGCTTTAAAATTATTGAAGGAAAACCTCAAAAAAAAAAAATTTTAATTTTTTTTTTTTTATCGGAGACTGCTTTAAGTGTTCCCACTCTGGGGTCAGATGTATGAAAAATGTGTTAGCACAAAAACCATGCATATGCCATCACATGCACCTTACTTATAATTCATATGGACATACACATGGTTGGAGCGATCCAAAGGTAATATAGTAAAGTGGAGACTACAAAGTAATCTATGAAATGCAAAAGAATAATTGTAACTTTGATTAATTTCTTTGGTATGATCAATTTTATTAATCTATTCATTGATTTCTAAAGCATTTTACTTGTCAAGTTTTCATTTCAGATTTCTGATGATAGAAATCACAGCTGATTGTTTACATGTACATCTGATGAATTCATGATGATATGGGTACAGCTTGCTTGTGTATGTACGCCCAGCTACACAATAACTGAGATAAATAAATCAGAACCATATGTACTTGTGGCTTTACAAATATGACAAAAAGATTGTGTGTGTATACTGTGAAGGAACATGCACTGTATGTCTGTCCAGATGAATGATGTACACAGTTAGATCCTGAGTAATGCTACCAAAGCGCCACTTGGAGTGCAAACTGGAATGTTTTAGTGAAAACATTGAATCATTTGCAGGAAAACCACCGCTATTTGTCAGCATGCCAAAACATTCATTCCCAATACAACAATATAGTCAAAGTTTAGTAAAAATAGCAATCACACAGTTCAATTTATGTATCCAAATCAGAATTTTTAAGTCAAATCTCGATTGTCAGTTTGGGCTGATGCTGGGTGTGGTCAGCGGACAAAGTTTGCCACAGTTTGATCTTCTTTACAAGTACTTTAGCTAACAATGCTACAATTCAGGTTTGTAAAACATTGTAGTCTGCCATGTTGTTTTTCTGCTGACTGTGACACTGAAGGGGAAAAAAAATATTGATTTATTGGAGTGACAATTTGATTTGAATGGGTGGCTTCTTGACTGATGACTCATTGATGTTTAGGGGGCACCATGGGAATGATTGAGTATTCATATATGAGAAATAAGTTTGAATAAATATAGCATGAAGATATGCATTGTGGGGATGTAACCTATAATGTAAAACATTTAAGCTACTCACTGTAAATTATAAAGTCTTTACAATAAAATCATATACAAAATTGGTAACAGTTGTATAATGGAATCTCCTGAACTGGCAACCAGATTTTTAATTTACCACAGATTCCTTCAGTGAATTCTTTCAACTCTGCCTAAAAGAACAGCCAATCTACCTGAAAGAATGGCATTAGTCTAGGTTTCAGTAGAGAATGTATATATAAAATTTTATATTGGTAAAGGTCAAGCCCTCACAAGACCTTTGTAGTCATGTTTCACTCTAGATCCTTGTAATCCATCCAGTCTTGCCATATCACTGTACAGCAGTTTTCACTTGGTGTTTGGCTCTTTCTTGGCTCATTCTTCTATTCACTGTGTGCTGTAATCTCCACGCCGAGAGAGGAGATTTCTCGGATTTCCCCTGTGAGTACAAAAGGATATCAGTTGGAGGGAGGGATATTACCCCAGGCTTTCACACTACAGAGAGGGAGAGAGGAGCAGGATGGCAGCAGAGAGATGGAGCTGGAAGGAGTGTGTGATAGAAAGAAAGACAGAAAGAAAGAAAGAAAGAAAGAAAGAAAGAAAGAAAGAAAGAAAGAAAGAAAGA
>JBBPCS010002653.1:0-13237 GCA_037974645.1 Hollardia meadi
AAAACATGTCGAGGGGAGAGCAATGAAAGATACAAACAAAAGTTGTGGATTATCAAAGTTGAAAAAAAAAAAAAAATCCTGTGATTGCAAAACTCAAAGTTGGCAAGGTGTGGGGTCATTTCTGTGGCAAGTGTGTCAGTATACCAAGAATTAGCTGTGATTCTCAGAGATCAGCAAGCACATGGCGCGAGGCAAGGGGTGGACACTGGGGGGAGTTTATAGCACGGAGGTGGGGGCTTGGGTCAGTCTATAATTAACCCGATACCCACTGGTCAGGCAAATAGAGGCCACCCCCTATCCGTTTCTCAGTTGTCTCCCCTCCCCATCCTCACCATCACCTCTCCCTTATAAACCCCCACAGCTTTCCTCGGTAAGCCTGCAACATGGAAGCATTCCTCACAGCGGTGCCATGGGTATGGTCCCAACAGTGCGTGTGCCAGGTTTGCGTGTCTATATTTGACACATGGAGCTCGGCCTGTTTGTCAGCTATTTGAATGACACAGTCCAGCCTTGTAGTCTCCAGAGGACCTCCAACGGTCGACAGAGACAGACAGAAAGGCCAGGCCGCATTTAGAGAGAGGGACTTCCTTGTCACAATGTACTGTATATACTAATGAATTTATTAAAGGCCCAACAGGCCAGGGGGATTCAAAGGGCAACACAAAAAACTAGAACTTTATCAAACAAAGTTAATTGCTTTGTTAGGTAATTATTGATACTCAGTCTTTTACAACTCTGATTGAAGCCAAGTGCTCGATCAGTGAAACACACAGCAAGCCCAGGGAACCTTTAAGCTGCTCTTCCTCGGTAAAAGACATTTTCTGTGGTATAGAGGAGAGGGTTACAATTTTTTTTTTCTTTTCTGATCCTCCCATAATGTCTTTCAGTGTTCTTCTACTATCAAGGACAAGTTGGTCCACAGTTAACTCAAACCTAAATGGGAAAAAAGAACTTCTTTCTGTACCATTTGACGTGTCCTTAAATATATTTACATGCCGTGATAGTCCTTTGAGGGTGTAAGGAATAGAATATGTAGAACAGCCAGTTGGAGGAGAGACCATTTGAAAAAACTTTTAAATAAAATATATCTTTAAATATACATATGGATCATGATGCATTATAGTGTTTTGATACTGTCAGGCCACAGTTCAGTTTTTTCTATATATGTATTGAAAAAACTGAAAAAAAACCTTTCAATGTACCATTTTCCTTGTTCTGCCTTAAGTTCCTTTCATTTGGGTCCATTCAGAATTCAAGGAAATGGCCAAACTCCACACGAACCTCCTAATTGTTGAAACTAAAATAGCAGTTCTATGACAAACCTCAGACAAGCAGATGAAGAATAAGAGGCGGCACACTCAACCCAACTGACCTTGTCTCCACTGGAGTAGAAGAAGTAGCGCAGGCGGACTATGTTGCAGTGGTCCAACTTTCTCATGATCTGCAGCTCACGGTTCTGAACAAAAAAAAAGACAAGAATGACACATAAGTTTCATGTTACATCTGAGTTTCATGCTCAGGGGGTCAAGAGGTTAGTCTGTGGACCTTTTGGAGTGCTTGAAGCACAACCAGGGTCAGTTTGCAGTAATGGTTGCACTGTGGTCATACAGAATAGTCTTTAAAAACAATTTAATATTGCTGCGTCTTATGACAGAAAACACATATGCCACTAAGCACCTCGGGAAAACAATCATTTTGTTGTCCACCACGTCACTGCCTCAAGCTCAATGAGCTAGTTTTTCAGGAATACACGTTTAATAGAATTAGATGTGGTAGCAATAAGAATGGGACAGGACAAATCCCACCGGCCAAAACACGACAACACAGTTATGTACACTGTGTTCCATGTTTCCTGTTCCCATCGATGGCAATAATTAGTGAGAAAAAGCCTCTAGAAAGCAAAATGAGATCACAACACAGACCTTCCTTAAAAAGACTAAATGTGTAAAAATTGTCTTGGGGCTGGTAGTGTGAAGAGTCACAGGCTTTCAGAAGACAAGAGCAAAAAGAGTCCTGGCAGAGCACTTATTCAACTCCATATTCATATACAGCGTGTCCATGCAGAAAATGGTTTGTGCATATGGATATGCTCGAAGGAGGGCAGGAATTCAAGCATTACATAAAGCTTTAACAGCTCCATTATAGTTTATATTTTCTCCCCTTCTCCCTCCCCTTCCTCTTCATCATAGTGCTTTGTGCTGACTGGATCTTAAGTGCTTGTGTAATGTTCGGAGAGTGCGGCCTCACTGTGGAAAGTTAACGAAGAATCCAGAAAACAAAAAGAAAGCAGAAGGCAGCAGAGTGTGGCAGGGTAGTAGAGTAATAATATAATATAAAATAAAAGTTTGTTTTTGAAGCACCTTTAATAGGACAATGTTTGTTTTTTTAACGAGTGACTGTTGTACAAAAACAGCATGGAGCCACCATACAGGAAGTCAGGTTTTAGTCAGAATGTGGGATTTACAACAAATAATCACTTGTTTGTTTCCCCTCATATTTTTCATAAATGGAAATAACTATCAGAATAATATGCAAGCTAACGTTTTCACATTTCTCGTATTTGGTATTCTGAATAATCCATTTCTGTAAAAAGCAATGAATTTTCATGTAGAAATTCAATGGCGTGCCAACTCTAAATAAATAATAGAAATAATAGAATCATCTTATAGCCTACAGTTATTGACTAATTTCAGTTGTATATTTCAACTGACAGACTGCCAGTAGACTAGCTGGCTGAGTAATTCCCTAGCTGACAGAATTGACCGACAAAAATTATTTTTTAAAAACTGACTAACACTCTTACTGACCAACCGTCTGACCCACATTTTGTGTCAGTCAACACAGCTTCAGGTTTGGTGTAAAAGGACAGCACACAGGTCAACCCTGTACCGGTTAACGTGAGTTCAGACCTTGGTGTAAAAGTAGGATAGCTGAATGAACAACTAACCAACAACTCTAAAGAGTGAAAGACGATCTGTGGAATGGAGAAATAAAACACAAATCAAAAAAAAAAGAATGGAAGTAAAAAATACAATTTCATAATTTGAACACAGTTCCAGCTTTGAGTCGAAGAGGAACAGTTTTAGAATCAGCGCTTAAGTTATATGACCAGTTATGTATTCATATCACGATTATTGTTTAATTCATTTAGAGCTGAAATGATTCATGGATTAACCGAATTATCAACTATTTTGTTAATTGATTATCAATTGATTATCAACAAAAAAAACATTTGAGGACATCATGGTGGACATTTCCAGCATTATATGGCACTTTTTTAGATGGAACAAACTAATCAGTAGATTAATAGATAATGAAATAATTTGCTAGTTGTGGCACTAAAACAATTAAATGTCATAAAATAAAGAAAAACACCCATCACAAGTTCCCAGGTCCAAGTCCAAGGTGGTGTCACCATGTTGCTTGTTCTACATGACTGTCAAAACCCCGGTGATATTCCGTTTACAATCCCGGAAGGTTAAGAAAAACCGGCTAGCTGACTGTGTGAATATGGTGGAAAGAATAATGAAAAACTGTGCAAGCTGACTGACTGGGTGACTAATGAGATCTGCTGTTGTGTGGGTCAGTATCATGCTGTGCTGGTGGCACAGGAAGATATGCTGCTGTCCTTCCACACTTTTCTGACACTTTGTGAGGATTAAATCCCCTTTCATTCATTTTTTCAAAACATAGTGGAGTGAGCCATCTGTCCACTACACAAGACCTCCTCATTTCAGCAGCGACAGCAGCGTCTTGTACGCTCAATAGCTCAGTATAGACAATTCATTTACAGGCAAACACAAATGGTTCCCACAGTCCACCCTCTGCTTTTTCACCCTTTACACAACTACAACAACACACACACACAACCCCCACATCGTAAAGTGACATCATGGCAGACTAGCTATTAAACTATCGTGCGCTGCAGGAAATGCCCTCGTCTTCTTGCAGTGGCTTAATGGGAGTGTATCACTGTGTGTGTGTGTGTGTGTGTAAATTTGTTTGTGTGTTATGTGTAATAAAGATGGTAGCATATGGAGGAGGAGCACACAGGCTGTTCAGTAAAGCCCTGCCCAGCTCCAGTTATACTGCAGTCCTTCTGCTGACCTGTCATCCTCCAGTGTGTCAGCAGCCCAGCCAGCAGAGACAGAGACAGAGACAGAGACAGAGACAGAGAGAGAGAGAGAGAGAGAGAGAGAGAATACCTACACCTTCATGGTGCTGATGTAAACTGTCAGACGAAACCACATCCAGTTTCCAAAACTATTAAGAGCATCGAGCAATCGCATACCACCACACAAAGACACGCACCGCTTCACCGTTCTGCTTAGCTTACAGTTTGTGGATTATATTGAAGGTAGGCAGTGGATAAATCTTCTAACATTATTCTTTACTGTCAGTAAATCCAGGAAGAACACCAAACCAACAAAGTGTAAAGCCAAGACCGGAAAAACACAAAATGTGTGATTCTACAGTAGTGTAGCAACTACTCACAGAGATAGTTGGCGAGCTAACAGCTAACACACTAGCCTGCCAGGAACATGCTAACCATAGCCATAATAGTCAGTCACAATGAGCTTCCGATTTTCTCTGTACTGGCCGTTCACCGCCCTCTGCTATTTTGTTCTCAGGATTATATATTATTTCATTTAATTATGAGTTATCCGAGTGCGGAAAAATCTCTCCTTGCTAGCCTTCTTTCTGACTGTCAATTAGCATGTTTGTTAGCTCAGTCACAGACAAGACAGTAAGTTTACACAATTTATTGAAAAAGATGTATTTGGACCATCAACTCCTGTCTCATGACAGTCTGTAAACCATGTCTCATGTGTTGAGCAGTTAATATTCTGACAGAGAAGGTTAAATAAAACCGAATGGTGACACATAGCTTATAAAATAGCTTACAAAACAGTTGAATGTTGCAAACATCATGTGTGAATCCACCACAGTGACTCAACTGGAATGATATGACTTCGCTGCAAGATCAATGTCACCAGTTCAGTATCTGACCAAATGTGAAATGTATTGACAATCTCCCTTTCTGTTTCGGAGTTATGGTGTTGAATAATGGTCACAAATGTATTTATGCAGAACGTTATGATGTCACAGAGATGTCTGACCTTTTAAAATAAAATTAGACATTTGTGTGAAATTAATTGAGTATAAGTTTTGGCCAAAAAGGTGTTTTGTGAGGTCACTGTGACCTTTGACCACCAAATTCTAATCAGTTCATTCATTCAGAGTTTAAGAGGACACTTGTGCCAAATTTTAACTATGTTGCGGATAAATACAGACTTGTGTCACAAGTATTAACAGCAGCAGGTCGGTGTATGTGCGATCGACATGCATATTACATTTTACCAAGTAAAACGGTGTTGCTCACTGGTGGGTTTTAATAGTTTTTGGACAACAATATGACACAGAGGGATAACCTCTATCAGGCTTTGACTACACAGACAATACTTGTAGATAAATTAACTGGTGGTTTCAGTCTTTTTTCTTTGGATTTGTTGAAAAATATAACTTGCCAGACTTACCTTTAAACAGTGTTGTGTAAGAGCCACTGCCACCAAACATGCTCTGTGTGTAAGTGAGTGAGAGCGTGTTGGTTTTAAGCAATCCATTAAGCATCCATTTTGCCATAGGCTGATATGTGATACCTCTGATGGGAATGGAGGAGGACCTATCCCATAATGCACCAGGAGTGGATTGTAAGCCCACCAAGATTGTCTGAGACATTCATCAGATGCACCCTAACACAAAGCCCCACATGATTACTCTGCTTGACTTGTGCGTGTGCTGATAAAGCATTCACACATGTTGGGCTAGCGTGGTTCTGCTCATCGAGGCTCACTTCACAGATGAACACCAAATCAGACAGAAAGAAGCAGGCGTGGACAAAAAGGCTTCTGAAGAGGAGAAAGAAGGAATGAGAAGAAAATAGAGCGCAGGTGTTTGGGTATGTTGGCGTGTGTGGGGGTACGTACACTTTATGGCGTATGCTTGGCTTGTCATGTGAGGAGTCTTAGTGCTCATTTGCCTCATTTTTCCGAACAAGCTGTTCGTGAGGAAGGACAGACCACGGCAAGTGGAAGCAATGAGAGAGAAAATGAGACAGAGCGAAACACGGCTGAGATAGAGGTTTTCCGATAAAGAAAACCACAAAAAGGAAAAAAAAGTGTGATCTTCAGCTGGTTTATGACATGCAACCTGCTGGCGTGTCATGCTAACCACAGCTAACCACGGGCTATCAGGGAGAGCAGGATATGACTTCATCATGAGCAGAGTGCAGAATCACAAAGAGTATGATCGTCAAGAAAAAAACATGTTTTGTTGACAGATGGCTGAAGGCTACATACCATTCAGTGACTTCACTTATCTTATGGTTTCAGATAGCAAAGGACTAGCTGCTGAAAAACTGTGCTGAACCACCAAAAGGTTAAATCTAGGCCACGGAGCTGCTCAAGTATTCAGCTGAACCAGTAGGCTCAGCACAACATTCCCAGGGTCAGCAGGTTGGCTGTCCAGAAGGCAACAGGGGACTCCTAGTTTTTTCCTGCCATTGCTCTTCTCGCCCTCTCTTGCTAATTAACACACCCCGACTCTCCTGAGAGTAACAAAATACATCAAATAATAGCAGATAGCTATAGCATAGATGTGCCTTTAAGTAAATTACAGCTCAATGGGGAAATTCATCCAAAACACTGACGAGGAGAGTTATTATCACATAAAATAATACAGGCTTCTTCTTCAGTGATAATATGTTGCACACAGACTTAACAGAATCGTAAGGTCAAAGGTCCGACCTCATTCGCTTGTACAAAATTTAAAGAATTGAACATTAGCATGCTAACCTAGGCCCTCAGTTCGGAAAAGATTGAAACCACTCCCGTGTCTGTACGGTAAACGTTAAGCTAACGCCAGCAGACAGTTAGCTTAGCTTAGCACAAGGACTGGAAAGGTGGTGGTTTTATGGAGGGACGAATCCCCCTGTAGCAACATGTCATTTTTACATGTCATAACATGTTAATTAGTGAGCATTAGAGGTGCTGGTGAGTGGATTTTGTTACGCTTGGACAGAGCCAGCAAGTCGTCTCTGGTCTTTGTGCTAAGTGCAGCTGCTAGCTGTAGTGTTGTAGTACATGAGATTGGTCTTGAGACCAGTCACAAGACCACTTTTTGAAGTTCTCCTCTCAGAATCGATCACATTTGTCTCAGTCAGACAAGAGAGCCTTCAGGATTTTATTTCAAGACCACAACTGCAGGGTTATCACTGTGCTGAATAATTGTTTGATACATTCCTCACTTAATGATGGTTTCTAGGGGAAGACAAGCATCACCCAGAAAACCTGATGATTGGACAAAAGAAAATGCGTTATATTAGGTGGATGGTAAAACATGAATAAGGATTTAAGTTGATTTTCAGCCCCTAAGTGTTTGTTTGTATTTGTTTGTTCATAGACAACAAAAGAAAATTCTTGACCTCTGCAATGCGTTTTGATTATTTTATCAAGACAAGTTTTTTTCTTTTTACATGCACGCATTATACATAGGCACATATAGTATGGCAATAACAGAGGTGAATAACAAGAAATCTTCATTGTGTGTTTTTATAGGAATGTGGATCTTTCAGATCAATCAGAGCCTTTGGTTTGCATGTTCCACATTTATCCTAAGTGTGTCATGCAGTGTGGGACTTGCACTGATCTGGTTTTGGTCTTGACTCAGTCTCACCCTGCCTTGATCTTGGTCTTGACTTGGTCTCAATCCCTCAAAGTCTTGGTCTTGTCTCGGTCTGGATACACTCTGAACTTCGTCATGAATTGGACTCGGTTTAGGTGGTCCTGACTACAACACTGATTGTCTGTAGCTTCACATTTACCATACAGATATGAAAGTGGTGTCAGTGCTCTCATCTAACTCTCAGCAAGTAAGCCAAAAAGCCTACCTCTCAAATTGTCAGAGTTTTCCTTCCTCGCACCAATTTCAAATCTCCTCCATTAAATTCAAAGACGTTTAAATGAGCCCAGTTTCTGCGGAGAATAGAGTCATGGTGTGTGCGTTTTCCAGCGCACATGTGGAAAACATTATAGTCACACATTGTATTGCATCATCTTAACTGTGCACGTGTGCCAGGGCATGTGTGATATGGACACAACAAAGCATGTATAGATGGGATCAATGTGGCCATGGGCATCGCATTCACAATTTCTTTTCTATACCAGGTGATTTCTTGAAAACTTCTCTGGACAAACGTTGACTGACGCACTGTTGCCTCAATTATAATATTATTAATATCAAAATGTGTTTTTAGAAGTGCAGAGAAAGTGAGATATAACAGAATCTATAAGGAATTGGCAAGTAATTGTTATATTTAGACTGGAGTAGCTTATGATCCATTTAATTAAAAAGGGAAAAAAAATCTCCAATATACTCAGGTGTCAGTGTATTAAGTTCAGCTGTCTAAAACTAATTGCAGCCTAATACAACAACCCTGCAATAATTCTTACCTTTATCAAGGTTATAATGTTCAGTCGTCAAAACTATTTTAGTGGGGTTTTAATTCAACTTAATGGCCATTTTGGAGGCTGCAGATTGTAATGCTGCTGAAGTATATTGTATTATAATGTGACGTGTTAGGCCTCCTGATCATTTTTCCATCTTATAAAAGGTGGGATTTATTGATGGCTGCTGTATTAGTCTAGTTTAAGGTAGGTGTAACTAATAAATGTAGTGTCAAGTCTCAAGTCTGAAGACTATAAACTTAATGAGAATCTTAACAGCTGTTCTGCAGACTTGGCAGTCTCAGGTCTGTTATCTGTGAGCTGTGTGCTAGCAGCAAGCCATCAGTCAAATCTATTCAAAGCACAGGAGGAGGATTCCAGCAGAGCTTTGCACGGAAGGCAATGACGTTTCCAAGGTGGCAATTGAACTACACTTGACAGATGAGTGAGTATCAATGGGTTCAGGTTTGTTTGTGAGAGAAAGGAACTCCCCACCACTACCATACACACACACACACCACTTCCTGCAAGAAAATATAAACATTAAAGTAAGGATGCGTCAGTTGCAGAACGCTAAGAAGTTTGTCCTTTTCCTTCTCTTGCTTCGCAGCTTTGCTGATCTCACCGTTCTTGTGAAAGATCACTCCAGTCATGTCTCTTTCACAGTTACTCTCAGTCACAGTCATTAATGCAACAAATGTCTACTTTGGTTACAAAGATGATTATAGATACAAAAACACTGTTTAATGAGAAAGAGAACGCTAAAAAGAAAGAATGACAAGGAGAAAAAAAAGAAGAGTATGAGTAGATGCTTGTGTGCATCATAATCATCTTTAATAAATTCTGCTTTTCTGCCTTTTTTGTTTCTTGCTTTTAGTTGAGAGTTGAGTAAGCTGAAAGGGACGTTGTGTGTGAGAGCATTTTACCTTAAACCTCTTGTCCTGCAGGACCTTCTTGATGGCCACCAGCTCTCCGGAGTCACAGAGTTTAGCCTGGTAGACGACACCGAACGAGCCGTTGCCGATGACCTTCGTGTCTGTGTAGCTCACCTCCTGTGGCCGGTCGGGACCTTGGCCTGGAGTGGCCACAACTGTTGTTACCTTGCTGCCATCTTTATCCCCTAATGAGAGAGGCAGAGAGACACAAGAAATGCAGATGCTCAGAAAAAAATTCAGCACTGTACATCAAGGAGTAGCGCCTGCAGGTAGGGGAGAAAGAATCATTTTGTGATTGACAGATTACAGGTTTAAATGTCTGCTAACAAGTTTCTTGGCTGAGAAACAGAACAATATGACCTCCTCCTTTAGCTACAGCCAGTTTAACCCAGTTCTTCCAGCAGCACCGCCTACTGATTAACAGCTGTGGCTGTACTGATCAGCTTGTAGTGTTTCAAGTCTACTTTGAGTGTTAGGAAATAATATTAAACATCTAGAAGAAAGAATAACACTTATGCAGCCGTTTCCTTAAGAGCTTTAGACAGAGGAATGCTTGAATTCTGCATTGCCTGTTAAAATGCTATAATTATATTTATAGCAGGAAGCATAGGTGCTTTTTTTCCAAATAAATGCATCAAATAGGGATTAGCATACAGCCCACCTAGTTTTCTGAGACTATATAATGTTATGGCCCGAACACACCAGGCGAGGATCAGCTGTCTGCCAATGTTGATGAGCCATCGGTGAGCATCTGTGGCCCTAGTTTGTGCAATTTCTCCTGCACCATCGGCGCTAGTTGGCAAGACGGCTTTTCGGACAATTGAGAATGCTGAATCAGACGTGAAGTCTGTTGGCGAGAGAAATCACTCTGATTGGTTGTTCAGCTAACCGAGTCAGTGCACGAGAAATGGAATTGAGGAAAGCAAGCAAATAACTCAAGTCAAGAGGACACACACAGAAGGCTCTTCCCATTTTTCATTGATTATTCTAGTACACAAATATTTTAACAACGACTGGGATACATCTGGGATAAAGGAACTGAAGGCCAACTAAAACAGTCCAATTGGTGAGCAAGAATGATATGAAAATAGTAAGCAAATTTATCAAAACATTCGATTCAAACTAATGTATATCTGGCATTTCATCCGGGCCACGCCTTACGTCCTGCGTCATACAAAGTGTTGTGTGATGCACATTCTCTTCGCCTTGCATTGAGTCGTCTTGTCACTTACTTACTTCATACAGACATGATTTATTTTTCTGTAATCGTCACTGTTTGCGCTGTTTCGATGTTGACTTATTAGTTTAACTCAAACCATGATCATTGCCTAAACCTAACCAAGTAGTTTTATTGCCTAAACCAAACCAACCTATGACTGAAAACTGTTCGATAAGTCAAAATTACGTGGTCACTCATGGGACACAAGTCCGGTCCCCCAAATGACAGTACAAAGTAAGAACCATTCGGCCAACACAACTTGCTGCTAAACAGGAGATGGTCCCTCTTTATACCATTCCACCTGACTTTTTAAGGGTTTTCCAACAGAAAATTCCTAATTTAATCACCTAAATGATCTTTCAAGGCAGAATATCACAATCCATGTACATAGCTGTGAGACCACATGTACAAATTAAACAAAAGCAATGTGCACTCACAAGAGCAAGGACCGTCATGGAGCTCGCTGAAGCATGCACTGCTATGTCCTGCAAAACCACGCCCATCCAGGTGAAATACCAAGATTTTAGTCCCGCACTCCTACGTCTTCCACTTTCTCTTTTTGAATAACGAATACAGACTAACACCACCTGCTGGTATTGAGAGTTACTTCCTCTCATGCGGGCGCTGAATGTACCTGCTAGCTGGCCGTCGGCTGTAATCTTTGCGGTGTGTACAACCTTTTGGCAGAGACACTGTTCCAATCTCTAGCCCATTTTACACAGGTAGTTCAAGTTGGGACTGTTGCACCTTTATTTTGCATTGCCATTCTGTATAAAAGGTACGAAGATGGAATGGGGGGGGGGGGGGGGTGTCATTCAGTGTAAAAAAAAATAAAGCTGGCTTAAAGAAGGGTTTTCTTTGGAGGGGTACTGCTCAATCTCTGCAAAACGGGCTTCTGACAGGCTCTCCAATCAACCCCAAAACTGCCACCAACCAATGCGACTAAAACCACCCACTCTCCCCACTAAATCTTATTCTTACTAGCATATTCCTTTTTTACACAAACTGCAGCAGAAAAAAAGTTGTACATGCCAAAGCCAAAAGACCCACGCAACTAAAGGAATCAAAATATCTGTTAAAATTGGCTAACTTTTGCCGTGTTGCTGAAACAGTCAAACCATTTGTCAACAGCTCACAGTGGGTACAAAATCATGTTGATGGGCGGATTAGCGCTACTTAATAACGGTGACTGTTCCAGATCATGGTGTTTTTTAATAGAAACTTCAGTGCCTCTGCGTCCTATCCACATGAGGAGGACGTGACCGTCTAATGCTGAACTCTGGCAAGCCACCAGCGTGTAACTAGTCTGTGTGCAGGGTTTAAATCGAGAAAATGAATTAATTAACCCTGCATGGCTTGAATTCTTTTGAAACCGGAAAGTCGTTGTTTTGACTGTGTGTGTTCCTTCTCATGTGTGTTTCCTTTTTTCACTGACCAGTGAATGGTCCAATTACCGAAGACATGAGCACGATCCAAGGAAAAGGGGGGGACCAGGGCCAAGCCTAGAAAGAGAAAATGAAGACAGATTCTGTTGCGACAGAAATAGACTTTCCAAGAGAGTGTGTGCGAGTGAGACAGAAAGAGAGGAAAATGAGTCTGCCTACATATTCCAGCAGGGCCACTTCTTTGACGCCTCTGCACTTCCTCAAACCGTGAGAAAAATCTGAACGCTCACGCAAACGTAGACAACACATACAATTCACACTGGTGCAAATAAGGATTGACCAAGTGATTAGATCACACTTAAATAGGCAATTTAGCATTTTAAGTTGCTGATATGAAGCCTGTGTGAAGCACGATCGTTTACACACTAATCTGGTATTGCCTAAAAACTTCTTCGTCATCCGTCAATGTTCATGCAGATTTCCCTCCAAGGAATACTTTTGTTGTCCAGCTCAAAGCACCTTTCTGTTCAAGTAAATTATTAAGTGTTAAAATGTCCTTTGGCCGCCATTAAAGATATAATCAAACAAAAATTTACAGCCCACAACACAAACACCTTGCAACATGTGCTTGCAGCACTGCTGTCAATCCGCCGACCACAACAATATAATTATTGTGACAAGTCAAAGAGCATGATTTCATGTAGATATGCTGCAGCACTCGGCTACAAAGTGCCACAGAAGAGGCAGCTGCTGCAACTTCTAGCCAGAAGCGTCAATAGTCAATTCAGGTCAACCAGACTAGTTCACGTCACAACTGAGCTCCAGCTATTACTGGACACGTGGGACTGGGTGTCATTCCAAGTGACGGAATACCAAAATGTGCAGGCATGTTTTTCTGCAAAAGGTGATACAAAATAAATGATGATATCCCTCTCAAAATGTATGCAAACCTGTGCATTGAATCCAGTAATCTAAGTACAAAATGTTCTTAAACTGCTGGACTATTTGCTCACGCAGTTTTTCACAAAGTGGTGAACCTCACCTCATCCTACTGAGCCTCTAAAGGACGACCCTGTCAATACCAATCATGACACTACCACCTGTTACCAATTAGCCTAGATCCACCTGTATCTGGATGAATTCTTTTTAAAGGCACAATCTGCTCTCCAAATGTAAACTAGAGGACACCATCAC
>JBBPCS010002654.1:0-13237 GCA_037974645.1 Hollardia meadi
TGGTATCGCTTTTCTCTCCCTGTATCACTGGTCAAAATAGTTTGCTAAAGAATTATAAAAGACGGTGTGTGTGTGTGTGTGTGTGTGTGTGTGTGTGTGTGTGTGTGTGTGTATTACTGCTCTTTTGAGACTCTTTCTGGCCTTTTGATTTGTTTTTCTCCTATTGTAAAATATAATCTTTGCCTCAACCCTTTTATTGTTTTGTGATCATTTAATTGTGTCCAGAGTGCTACTCCTAGACAGTTTCCTCAACAACATGTTGGTCACACACTTGGCACAGTTTCCTTCTGTAGATTAACTATTTTTCTGTTGGCAGTCTGTTGGAGGGTGACTGAGGTCAGGGTATGTCAAGACAAGTGTTAGGCCTATGAGCTTGGTGGTAAAACACTGGAGGGAACAGCTCGATCTTGACAAGCCTATGGAAGATGGCGCTCTCATCTTGTTTCCAATTTGCTGTGGAGCTCTGCTATCTAATCTAAGGCTGTTCAGTACACTGTCAACCAGACCTACCTATGCAACACATGTAAGCACGTGTATACAAATCCAAACACAGATGTGGTGTAAAAATACACAACGGTTACTGTATCTAATAGAGTCTGCAGGAATACACACATACTTGATATCATAACTCATTTAAAGAATTCACACCCCTACTTCATGCACACACACACACACACACACACACACACACACACACACACACACACACACACACACACACACACACACACACAACACTCCAATTGATCTGACACATTACATGTGCTAGTGACATTAAGCCGAGCCGCTAATTTAAGACCTCTGTGACGACGTGTTCAGTGACAGTAGCGACATAATTAGACAGTGGAGAAGCTGAAACATTGTGAGTGGAGATGGTTATCAATGTGAGGTTTAGTTTTAATGGCAGACATGTTGCTGTGCATGGAGGGGTGGAGGGAGAGGAGGGAAAAAGGTTAGCTATTTGGTGTGAGGAAAGGGAGTGAGGAGAAGTGTGGCGAGGAAACGTGCAAGCTGTGAGAGTCAGAAGAGTGGAGGGAGGCGGAGATTTAAAGAGAAAGGGTCAAGGGTGAGAATATGAGAGGAGATGTGGGGAAAGTAAAAGCAGTAAAATAAAACAGGGAGAGACGTGTGGGATGGTAGGATCTGGCTCGAGGCCCGCGTATCCTCTTTGGACCTCAGCTTGGGCCAGGAGCCCTGCACACACAACAAGGGCTCCGGCAGCCCTGCTTACTTGTGCGACAGCTTAGATTTACGGGATATTTGATCTACACAGTGATCCCTCTTCTCCCATCTAGTAATAGAATGGACCAGCAGTCGCTGCAATACACACTGCTTGGTGGCAAGATCCCACACACACATAAACACATCTGCAGCTCGTATCTGCTTTCACTTAGGCCCTTTACTGCACTTTGGGCTCTTACTGTTGTTGGAGGCTGGCCTACACTGAAGGGAGTGGGGTCCTAATGAGAAACTGATAACTTACAGTAGCTATTAGAGATGTTAATGTAATTCATATATGATTAGCCACTTTATCTTAATTGAAGGAGCTGTATGTGTGGGGGCAGAAAGAGAGGACAGTAGCAGAGAATCAAAGAAAGGAGGGAGAGTCAGGGTGAAAGAGATGGATAGAGTGAGGAAAACGGAGCAAAGAAAAAGAGACAGTGTACGACATAGCTAATGATTAGAGAGTATAAGGAGGTGAACATGTGATGAGACAGTATTTCTATTAAAATTTCCAAGAATTCTCTCTTTTTCTGTGTACCCTTCACAGGGGCACAGTGATGTGGCTGACCCAAATGACTAGGATATTATTGGAAGAGCGAGGAAGGGAGGCCTCAGTTGAATACTGATGAAGCTTGGCACAAAGCTGCCTCCTGGCCTCATTAACCTGCCGAGGACCGCCTTTGTTTTCCTCTGCAATGCTCCAAACGCTTCCTTTATCCTGTCCGAAGGGGCTTTCGGAAGTCACTCCGTGGACGGAGAGGAGGCAGCCTTCAAGAAGCTCAGGAGTGGCAGCAGAAGCAGAACCAGTGCAGTGTGTGCTGGGAAAATAAACTGGGGAGGAGGTGGTCGTCTAAGTGGAGTCTCTCTTCTTGGTGCTAAATGCTGTCTCAGGCAAAAGGAGAAGTTAGAAAGAGGAAATTGGGCAGTGAAGTACAAGGTGTTGAATATGTGAAAAACTTCTGGAAGGAGGTTTGGTGTGAAAAAGTGCCAGATGGAGAAATAGAAGCAAAATAAAACAAAGTACAACACAAATACAAAACACTGCCTCCCACCGCACTTACAATAGCTAAAGAGGAAGGAGAGGAGGTGGAGGCGTGGACCAAGATTGAGGAAATGGAGCTGAGGATGAGAAGACGCCAAAGCAAAAGTAGGACGAGAGGTTTGTGCTCTTTCATATACCTCGGCACAGCACGTCGTTGTTTTGTTAGTCGACGCATGTGGCAGTGTGCAGAGTGATGCCTGTGTTTGTATGCGCCATTGTGTGTGTTCACACAGATTTCAATTCCATCTTTAATGGAAGCAGCAGATAGGTGAACAAATAAAATGCGAAGGAGAAGAGCAAATCCTCCCAGCAGAGGCCCAGTCAGAATGGATGATGAGACCAACAAGAAGTAAACATTCAGCTACTCACAAAACAAGGTGGGTATGAGAATATGGGAGGCAGAGACATGGAGGGGGGGACTCTGGTGAGCAGAGAGGAGGAAAAAGGAGCTTGGAGGAGGCGATGGGAGTGTCTGGAAACAGAAGGGAAGGTAGAGGAGCAGAGATGAAAAGGCAAGGAGAGGGAAGTGGGGAATGATGGCAGGACAGGGGGATCAGTCATGGTGTGTCTTCCAGTCAGATTCATCACTTATACTGTTGAAGGGAGCAGAAGTGTAGCCAGAAATCACCAGGAGCAGGAACAGATTAGATACAGGCTATTGGTTCTGATGAGGCCTCGTATAGATCAGTAATGGCTCAGTAGGGACAGAGCAAAAGAGAGTGGGAGAGACGAGAGAGTCGGGGCAGCAGAAAGTTCCTGGCTTTCAGTACTAGTAGCACTTTCCAATGAAATAGATTCCCTGCATGCATAAGGAAATTATATTACAAGGAAAAGCAAAGTCCATTCTACAGCACAAATACCTGTGAAAATGATTTGTGTGTCATGTGGGTCACACCAGTTAAATATGTTGAGTGTGATAGTATTTCACCACATGTGTAATACTGGATGGCTATACCTTTCTCTGTCAATCTAGTCAACAGTAGGACAGCAAGACGAGATAAAGGAAGAAGAGAGTGGATGAGTGGAGGGCCGGAGGCGGAGAGTGATGCCTCGGCCTGCTGCTCTGCCATGTGGAGACGGGACCACCAACCGAGCCAGTCAAGGCCCTGCATCATGTTAGACATGCAGAAAGACACCCAGCTGACTCATCTGGCCTCTCTGGGGGATGGGACGGATGGTGACATACAAATTGGCAAGTACATGCATACATACGAGAGAGAGCCATGCCTCAGAAAAGATGAGAAAAATATCTGTGTGATCGTGTGAGCAGTGGCAGCACGTGCAAAGATAGGCCTGGGTGCTTTTAATGATGGCTCTTCAGCTTTTTTGTTGGATTTTTCTTTAATCCATTTAATGTCACTTTTGCAATGTATAATGTAAATGTAATATGTTGCAATGCAATTAATATGTGAGACTCATTTTATCTCTCTAGGTAGGCCTGATTTGACATTCTGGTAAAGGACTACAGCATGATAATGAATTAATCTTGGCTAAGGTGGGCATTTCTTTTGTTTTAATGTTGATTAATGTGCACTGCCTGTGACAGATTAATACAAATGCAAATACAAAAGAGAGACATATACACACATAAACATATACTCATGCATACATCAAGTATCAGAAATCAGAAATTCCAACAATGTCTGCACACTTTTAGGGATAATATAGACATGTGACAAACTCAATTAAAAATCGAACTAAGTGATTAGAATATGAAAATGTCAATCATATGCTATATTGCCTTCATGAAACTAAACACCTACTCTCCACTAACATAATACACCACATAAGGAAATGTCTTTTGGAAGAGTAAATTTCCAGAGAATCTATGCCAAGGAACATTTACTCTTCTGGAGGTCCAATATCTTTCTATGATGCTTTGTTTTAGTTTTTCCTGTAAAGTATCACCCCTTTCTAAGAATATATACTGTAAAATTTGTGTTTGTTGAGGTAGAGGGAGAGGGTGTGAGATAGTGTCTAACCTGTGGTCTGGATCTTGAAGAGAAGAGGATGAAGCTGTTTTTCAAGTTCCCTATGTCTAATCAGGTCGCTGTCAATCAACACCTACTAGAGACAAACTGACTCCTGATTCAGCACCTCACACACCCCCTGCTCCTGTGGGGAAAGCAGTTGTAGGACAGAAAACTTCATCAGAATGACGACAAGAATGTTTCCCAAATATAAACCATTATAAAATATTCCGTACCAATGACTTCCACCGATGTTCATGTTTTGATGCCTCAAAGTGTACCCACACAGATAAACATAGGGATCAAAATGTCCTTCATAAGTTAGTGCCTGATTAACACAAAGGTGAAATGATATTTATATAACACATTCTTGTCACTGGGTGACATGTTTCTTTCTATCGAAGAGCAAATGAGTAATTTCCCTCCCTGCATCCCTGCACAATTACCACAATTGGGAGCACAAAGTATGACAGGCATTTTAATTTGTACTCAGTAAATAATATTAAATAGTGATTGAAGGGGCCTTATCACAATCTGTGACATGTGAATGGCGAGAGGATGTTAATAGAAATGCAGTCAACATGCATAAGTGTAACCTATATAAAGAACCTCCTATTGCTTTATAGATTTTTATTAATAAGTGGGCCGCTTGTTTGACTGGGACCTCATATATGCTCAGGAATCTGGTCATGGATGAGAGGACTCTGAGCCTCTGGGTTAGCCAAATCGTCCTGCAGAGTCTCCAAGAGCTTCAGGCTCTCACCAAGTTCCACCGGTGTCAGACAAGGTGGCTCACACTTGTGCTGATCTCAGATGGAGGGGCTTGCCTGCCTGCATCAGACAGCTAAGCTTTTTAAGATGTAAGATGGCCCAGAGACAGTGACACTCTACATTTCACTCTTCAGTTTGATTATTTTAGATATCTCCAGAAATGGTTGAAAATACAAGCCTATACTGGAATATTTTCAATCTACACAAACAGGATAACGACCAGTTTCTCACTGCGTCACCCTCTCAAACTATAAGGTAACATTAAGACAACTCACAAATAGTGAGCGACTTAGGCAGTTACCTAAATAAAGGTACATATATATCAATATTACAGATTCAATCACACATCACCTGCAAAGCTCAACTTCTCAAAAGAACCTTAATGCTGCCAGTTGTCAGCTGAGCTGTACTACACGCTGGGTACATGGGTAATTTTCCCTTCAGTCCTCACCCGTCGGCATTGTCTTGTAAGTTCTTTGAGGCAGGTCTTGGCAGCTGAGTGGACTTATTCTGTCACTCACTGCTGTGCTGCAGTTCAGCATGACAGGCTGGATGTTCAGTTTGAACACTGTTGGCCTTTTCTGTGTACCTGTGGGTGAACCAGAGGAAGAAAACAGAAACGGATAAAAGGGAGATCGTGTTTTAATATCAAAATAAAAAAAGAACACTTGAGCAACTGAAACTTAAATCAGAATATACACACAGTTACACTTATCAAAACCTAATGACGTCTAATATAGTCCAAAAATAAATAATAACAACACACAATAATGTGTTGCTGTTGAATTGCATTGTGTATTGCTGGCAAGTGTTTCTAATATTTTGCCCAGCCCATAAATATATCAATGAGGGTATGCTAAATAACTTTATCACAATCTACATCCTCCCAAATGATTATAAAGTTTCAACAAAAACTGAGGGCAGGATTTATTGGTGGGCTGTTGTGTTACCTTGCACTGGTTTTAGCTTAATGTACCTAATAAACTGGCATGTGTAGAGTGTATAGTAGGTCTGTGTGAATAAGCTGCTTTCTAAAGGCCAGCACCTTTTTCAAATTTAAAAAAGAACTAAAATTTAATTTAATATTGGTTGACTTTACAAGTTATTTATTTAATCAGACATCGGTGCATGCTGTGTCAAAAAACATTCATCTGTGTGAGTTTGTGGATGGAAATTAAAAAAAAAAGAAGACTTATTTAAAAGGAACCAAGTAATAAACACAACCACCTGTACTATACTGCAGTTATGGTTAATAGCATCAATACCACAAAACACAACAAGCAGCAATACAATGCAAACTTCATTTGTACAATGAAAGAAATCAGATTAGTTTTATCGAGAGAGGCGTGTCATCGACGTGAGAGTGAAGCCCAAAGTGCTGAGCCAGGTTACTGTGTGTACATACGCAGAACAGTGCTGACACTCCGGCCATTAAAACACTAATGTCTTTGAAAAATCCATAAGGAAATAATGCATACCGGCACTGTGGATGTACAGTATGCATGTGTGTGTGTGTGTGTGTGTGTTTAATGTTTGCGCTGACTGTGTGACTGGACCTCAGTGTATACATTCCACCAAGGTCACAAGGACAACGTTCTTTGCTTTAGGCTCAACGTTTCTTCTCGACTATTCCCTACTAACTCTCACTTTCTCTCTTCTCTGAATCGTTACAGCAATGAAGCACACTTTAAATTGTTGTTCAAAAAAGCAGTGTGCTGGAAAGCTCTCTGATAACTGACCCAGTGTCACACAAACACATTTGTAGTGTCCTGAAACTGAAATTGTGAGATGCTCAACAAATCAGCGCAGCTGGCCAGGAGTGCTTAAGTGTGAATACTGGCAGAAAGTGCAAATGCTATTCTGTTCATTCTTCACACATCGACTACACTTCTTCATTCATGTCGACTGCTCAATTGCTTTCCTTGAGCAGCTCTGCATACAGATGCTGGGAGTGCTCTTTTTTTATTCAAATCAGTATCAGTCTTCTACTTTTTAAATCTAAACTCGTACTGCAGGTGTTCAACACGCAGCAGGAAGTACTGAATGGATGACAGTGGAACTAACACTTGAGAATTCACTTTTTGATTCTGACAGACTGCATGCTGCTAATTTAATTTCACTATCTTGAGTTTCTATCTTTTACACAAAATAGCTTGTATATTATCAATAAGAAACATTCCTTCAGGACAATACAGTTTATCTTACCTTATTAAAACTCAAGAGGTGGTCTGTGATTTATGTACTGTGTTTGTAGTACTGCGTGTTTATAGCAATTATGTATTCTCATGTAGAACACCACCACCAGGGCTTATACCACCAACAAAAGATGCAAAGCTGTAAAAATAATTTCACAGAGAACTAAAGGTCATACCATAAAATAAGCATCCTTTCATTTCTGAACGAGTGCGCTGGGCTCTCATACTCACCCCTTTTCTTAATTGTGGAACTTACACACTGTGCCCCATTTCAGGGGCTTAAAGCTCCAAGGTGGTCCACCTGAAGCCCAGCTGAGTATGCCTGTCCTCCCTGAATTAGACCACTTTCTAGCTTCCAAAGTTGACAGTGTTCCTCGTTTCTAACATCAAGTTAAAAATGTTGAAACTGATTGTTGAATTTTCCTCAAATAGATGACAAAGTTTAAATATCAGTTAAAAATGAGACAAGTTCCATGATACCTAGGTTTACAGTATTATATCTTCAACACATAGACATCTGGCGAATAGTGTATCAGACTAAATCTTGTATATCCATACATTATTTACACCTGACAGTTGCTTGTTCATTGGTTTAGCACATGTGATATTTCTACCAAAGGTCGATGGCCATTTGAACAAATACACATTGCCATGTGATAGCACAAGTTGATGAGGATCATCCAAACACAATTAACCACCTGCAACAAAATTTGTGTCAGGCAACAACCAGGCATTTCTTGGCTGCATTTGGAGGAAACTTTGAAGAGGGACAGATCTTGTTGGCCTCTTATGACATATTTAGTCTAGAAATTTGAGGTTTTGAGGATCCAGTCCCTATCTGAGGTTTAGGAAGAGACCAACTCCCCTGCCTTCCCTTTTCCCCCATTCAGATGTTTTAGTGGCTGAGAAGCAACAAATGGTGCATTACTGCCACATAAATGCCAGCGGATCATTTGCACATCTGATGTTTTTGTGATAACACCCATCTTGGGTAACTTACCCCAGACCTTCACATTCAGTTAACAACTTGCCTGAAGCTTAAAAGCATTTATGTACCACTACTATTCAACTAATAGCCTTTGAGATATTCTTATTCTTATTATTACATTACAAAATCCCCATTTTCTTGTCTGACTTTTCCCCAAATAGAATGACAGGAAAAATAAAAGAGAGGAAAGAATAAATGGTAGGTACATTTTATCATGAGCTACCTGTGCATATATGCACCAGTGGATGAGGAAAGAGTGCGTGTTGATCTCCCATGTCTTCTCCCAGCCCAGATCTCAGGTCTTCAGTTATACCTGCAGGTATCCAGCACTGGCTGTCGCCCCTGAGGCTACTGCAGTCTTTCATCTCCTCATCTTGTTCTGAAGGATTAAAGAGGACTGGGGTGATAACAGGGACTAAAGGTTACAAAATGAAAGCACAGAGAGAAGACACGAACAAGCCAACAGAACATACATACAATGCTTACAATGCAATTGGCTGCCCCAAGGAAATGCCATTGCAACTCAGTTATTTTTCTGGATATATGGCACACATTCCAAGTACAGGATAGACGCCTAACAACACAAGTGCACAATAATTACATATCCTGTAGATGTCTTCTGTCAAGGTAATTGGCTGCCCTCTGTAACTGTTGTTAGGACTGGCGCTCGGGACTGTGGAAGGACATCAGAGGACATGCAACCTTGAAAAAACAGGCAAAGAACAAAAGTCACCCACCAATAATACAAGAATCTTAACCTTTAAATTCTTTAAAATTGAGTGCATATCACAGAAAAATATCTATGTGAATGAAGATTTTACTAAGGCAGTGTATATGCAGTGTATATCACATGCAGACTTGCCTCACACGTCTGCACAAACCTTTGCTTTTAATATGCTGTATCTTTGTTGGTGTGTTTTTGTGTTGTTGTTTTTTTACTCACTTTTACGCATTCTATGTATGCTATTTTTAACCTATTATTATTACTCAGTTGCTTTAATTTCCATCTGTCTATTTTTATCCTTATTTTTTTAGCTTATTTATACTATGTTTAAGTTTTTATTCGCCATCTTATTTTTTATTATTTTTTGACATTCCGTTCTGTTTTTATCCATCTTTATTATTATCAAGTTTACATTCTCTATCACTGATTTTATGTCTGTTCTGTCTTTTTAAGTGAAGCACTTGGTGCTTGTTATTTTTTTTGTTGTAAAGCACTTTGAGCTGCATTTCTTGTATGAAAGGTGCTATACAAATAAAGTTTATTATTGTTATTATTATTATTGTTATTATTATTATTATTATTAATAATAATAATAATAATTTCCTCTCAGTTTGACAAAGGCAGAGAAGTGGGAACCAAGAGTTCTTTCTGTCTGTCAAACATACAGACAGCATGGTGATAAACCCATCCACTCACACACAGACACATACTCAGACACACGTGATGCCTTGGTTAAAATGGACAGGTGGACGGACAGAACAGAAATGAGAAATGAGATAAAGAGAAAGCATGACGAAGGGGGAATGCCCAAGTTTTAAGATGAGGGGGATAAAAAAGGTGCGGATCAGTGGAAGGAAAAACTGGCTTGCTGGGGTTGCAGAGGTCAGTGAGTGAATATTTTTGGAGGGAAATGGGAGGAGAACTGACTTCAGATGAGACTGCGTGGATCTAGCCTCATGAATTTTTCTGACATTTTCATGCACATTTGTACTGAACCTCATTCTAACCTTTTTGTGCCTGGCACACTTATGTGCTGTCTTCAATTCACCAGATCGGATCGAACCTGTCTCAAACTTTATTCTCATTCAGAACAAAATATTTGTTTGACTTAAATGTGTATAGTAAAACCACATGCTGAAGGGGACAAGCACATGTGCAATATAAATATTTGATGCCATCAGCAGAGGTGGAAAGAATACTAATTAAGTAATTTTTCCTCTGTAAACATACAAAGTAGCTTGTGTACAGTGTTGCACTGAGGTGTTATCCTGAAATTTCCCTACACTTAAAAGAAAAATAGACAGACGGAAAACAGAGGGAGAACAGATGATTTAAAAGTAAAAATACTGTTGTTGCCATATAGGTTGCCTTCAATGACATTTGAAAACATCAGCTGAATTAACTGAACATTCACTGGCCCATTGTGAAAAGGTCACAGAAAGAATCTTTTAAATCCACAGAAAACAAAATATAGAAAGAATGATATGGAAAATGTGACTAGCTGAGTTAAGGTTGCTCTGGGGAGTGGTGAAATGTAACAAGAGAAACAGTTTGGCCACACTGGAAAAGGGATTACAGTGAATGATTGGTCAAATATGTGCTCTACACATTCCATTAATGCTGTCTAGAGTTGGCAATTATTACATTTTCTCTGATTTTTCTTTCTTGTTTGTCCCCCTGTTGTTTTCCCATTTAAAAAAATCTCATCTCCAACAAAACACATTTTGGAATTGTTGTGTAAAGCATTGGTAAACAAAACAAACAGTCATTTCTCTTTTTGGATTCAAAGGTTTATAAAAGTCATGAAGAATGTTAACAGATCCCCAAGTAATTCTAGGGAAAATGGCATTCAGTTATGAGCTAGGTTTTCAAATACAGACTGGATCACCATATGAAAGCATTTTTTTTTTTACAATTCAACTGTGGGTTTGTTTTTAAAACCAGAGCAAAATTAAGTTGAAAAAGTCTTGATGTGTTCATCGCAATTGTAATAAACATATTTGCTTTATTTTACTTAAACAAAGTGAAAAATGTGTAAAGTAATTTTTAGCCATGATACATGGTAGAGTCTGAGATAGTGTTAAAGAGCTGAACCAGCCACTGGCACATTAAAGGAGAATAGACTTGTGGACACAGACAAACAGATAAACCTACACCCATACTGATTTTATCTATCACACACAACCAAGTGACCCATCAGTATTAATATTAACCTCCACTGGATCAATGTTTTAAGCCTTGGGGCAGGACTGGGTGAGCAAGCCTGCTTCCCTTTCTCTTCTCGAGAAAAATAAAACAGAAAGTCAAATCCAAACTCCTATCTCTGACAACATCATTGATTTTTGTGACATAAAGATTCATCAGGTCCCTTCATTTCTAAGTCAGTTTTGTTTTATCAAGGCCAGTCTGTCCAGAACACTGAAAACCAGGCTGAGTTAATACGTTGTGATATGCGCTATAGCTTGTCTCGTTAATGCAGGTTACAGTCAAACAACATGCATAAGGCATGACTCACGTGTCAGTCCTGATTTATACCCATCAGTGGCTTAGACATGAGTGCTTTCTGAAATCTATAATGCCATCTCAATTTGTATTACTGTGCTTGCGTGAGTGTCTGTTTGCATGTTTACGTACAAAATCTTTTTTAATGAATCCAAGCGTTGTGTGCATGTTTTGGTCTGTGTGTGTTCAGAGCGGGTTGACAAGGACAAATGGCTATTCCCCTATCCTATCATGCTGTATACAAGGTGTTACCCTGTCTGCATGGAATTCTCAATGTTATTTAGACCTTGGAACTGCAACAAAGGTCTGGCATCACACCGGGAAGACAGATGACTTTGTTCAGCCCAAAAATATGAAATTCTTCCCTTTGTATATGTGTGCGTGTTTGTGTCTGAGAAAGAATAATATTGGTAGAAGGAAATGTCAGTGCAAGATAAATAAAGATCTCTCCACATGCTGTTATTGCCTATTGTTATTTTGCATTCCTTATGCAAAACTTTTCCTGCTGAGGGGACTATGTGTGTGATAATGTGTCAGCATGTCCTGGTGCCACATTTTCTCTCCACAGTACAACACTGCACAGGTTGTTTGAGCTTCTTTATGTGTGTATGCCCTCTATCATGTCTGTGAATACAATCATCTGAAAAACCTGGACCAAACCAAAGGGTTTAATATTTTCCTGGACTCAAAACGTTTCCTGGAGGAAAGATGGTCCAAACTGATGCCAGAGAAGATGTTTCACTTCCCTTTTCATCCTGTCTCTTTGAATCATAGCCTTTTTTGCTGGAAAATAACATCTAATTATCAGTTAAATGAGACTCATTTAACTTCTATATAATTTCCTTTCAGATGCAAGGCCATGTGTCAAAGCTAATTAAGCTTTACAGTAATTCTCGGACACCTAGTAGGGTTTACAGTAACTTTGCTTATCTTAACTCTTCCACAATCAGTATAGACCATATCTTATCATGGATTTTTGCTTAATGAAACTTGGTCCAATGACAGATTTATCTTTCTTAGGCCAGGTTGAAATTATTATTATTTTTTGAAAGGCTATAATGCCTTCATCAATGTTAATATAGCACGTTGGATGGGAAACTGCTGCTTTGGAAATGACTTTTTGGCAAATAACGGAAAGGTAGAAGAAGCAATATCTCATGATGGGCAGGCACGTCACAACAATAAAACCTGTAATTTAAAAACAGAAAATAGTAGAGGTAGGTAGATGAAAAGAGTGACTGGGAAACATAGTGTGTGTTTTTTGGATTTCTGTTAAGTTAGCTCAGTGGCACCTACTACAGCAACACACTATGTAAACAACATATGCAATATGCTGCGTCTGCACGTTAACACAATGTCAACATATCTGATCCTCCTGGTCTAGCTGGACAGAGTTACCTTTGCTGGGCTCTAGGGGACTCTGTTGCGGTGCTGTGAGGATCCTGAAGACATGCAGTTCACTCTCTAGGAGGCTCACCCTCACCCCACTCCTGGAGCCTAGACACACAGAGGGAACAGAGAGAAAGAGCCAACTCATTAGATACAGCCACAGACTTAGTTGGCTAAACCTCTTACAGTCCTCTTGGACTGGCAGAAAACGGACACGCAATCCTTAATGACACTAGGAGAATGTATTATCGGCATTATCTTGATTTTTTTGGACGGCACTCCAAACAGCTGGTAGAACCCTTGCTGTTGGCATCCATTTGTGGCACGGCTCTTCCATGTCATTCCTCAAAACAGTCAGACTGTTCTATGGAGTGTAACCATTATATCTAGAATACACACACACACACACACACGCAGGCACGCACGCACGCA
>JBBPCS010002655.1:0-13235 GCA_037974645.1 Hollardia meadi
GACGTATTTCCTAGTGAAACAGGACAGGAAGGCGGGACATAACGTTTGGAGGAATTTGATTGGAACGTTGAAAAGTGAGTGGTGTCACAACAGACACACCAACGTAGTATACTGTTACTAGCTAGCTAACCACTGAATCTTAGCTCTGTGCCTCTAAAAGTTGAAGATTGATTGACAGGTGGACGTCATGATATAATTGGTTGAAATCAGTTGGTGCTAGCTTACGTAAGCACGCATTATGTTTTTGTTTTACAGGAAGAAAACTGGATTGGATTTTTAGTGGTTTTGATATAAAATATGAAGAAATTAGATTTTTGTAATTTTTTTGGCATACATTGTTAAATTGGTGCACAATACAACCAGAGATGTGATCTAAAAGGGCTACAAAGACATTGTTCATTTCAGCTCGACTTTAAGGGGACAGTACATGAACACACACAGTGGGGAAAGTATTAACAGAATTCTTTTTTTAAACAAAAAAACCCAAAATAACCGACATGGGCAAGATTACGTCGGTTAGAGGCTCTAAATGTCGGTTTTGATTAATTTTCGATTAATTGCACAGCCCTAGTCCTAACCATGTGCAAGCATTCCATGATTTAGTATTGCACTTTCAAATGGTTGGGGGATTGACATACTTCAGAATCACTTGGTCATAAATTAGATTCTGAGTATGGGTTAACCTTCAAAACCACTGAATCACTTCCCCTAAGGCTATTTGATGGATGAACCGCTCACAGCTCTATGCCACCAATTCATAACACATTCTTTCTGTTAAAAATATACAATCTCCAAGTTCAAGCTGAGAACTTGAGAACATACTGCATGCCTGTGTGATGTCCCTCTGCTGTCACTTTTTGAGTTATTTTTCCAGACAAAGCTCCTCAGGGACCACAGAAGACTCAGACTGCAACAACTGTTTTCCCAGGCTGAATAGCACTCTGCATGATGATTCAATGAATTGCAACATGTAAAATCAGCGGAGTAGCCCATTAATGTGAGCATCAAATTAGAAATGTATCATCTAGGGCACAGATCCAACAAGATTTTTGTTCAACCTGCTTTAGTCAGATCATTTAGTGAGCTAAATAACAGTGAAATCAAATCAGTGCTCAGTTTGATAGAGGTCCTGATGTGCCTGTGCTGATGTTTGAGAATAGATGGGCAATTTAGGTCAATTTAGAGAGGGTTTAATAACAGTTTACCTTCAGCTATCACCCTGTTCAAATCACTACAACAGAATGTCATCAGGAGCTGATTAACACTGTAGGGCACTAATAGGGATCTTCATGAGTTTACAGAGGAGAGAACAAGACACAAGAGTCAGAAACATACAACTGATAAAACTCACTGAGAAACAAGATGAGAAAAAATAACTCTGATCCACTAAAGCCTCTTTAAAAAAGTATTTCATTTTGATCATTTGTCAGAATAGCCCCAAAAGATATTGATTTTTAAAACTTATTTTCGACCCCAGACTTATTTTTGTCATTATATTGCAATGTGTTAAAAATGTCACCACCTGACTCTACATCTGAGTTTTCAATTATACTGTATATTAGCATAAACATTATTGTACCATTAGATGTGTTATTTTAACCACGGTGAGAGAAGCCTGCCCAGGCATTCTGGGGATCCTACGCAGAACTAGACACAAGCATCAAGACAGTCAGAGCCATTACAGGATAGGTTTCAGATTTACAGCTGGAAGGTGGAGATCATGAACAAGAGCTGAGCAATTTGACGATTGAGACAGACATGTTTGTATCCACTTGTATTTGCAAATTTTCAATAGTGTGGAAAAATTTAACATAATTTAACAACACAAATTTAACATTTTCCTTTTAAATAAAAAACACGCTGATGTGGAAAGTTTCAACCTGTTCCCATCCCAGGTCGTCACATACCGACGTTTTTGTCATGCTGGCTGATGCACTAGGCCTTCCCTTTAGCATCAGGTGCAAGCAAAGGCTTGCGCCCCGCGTGTCTCATCCTGAGGCACAGGGTCTACGTTATTTTGGTTAAGTTTAGGCACAAAAATCATGCGGTTAACACCTGACTGGTGACACTCGGTTTCAAACGGGACGCAAACTCTGGTCTCCTGGGTGAAAGTTGTGTTTCTCGCTTTGGAAAGCACGTCGTGGACACGGATGGCTTTACATTGCAGGTACAGTAAACCCTTGTGCATCTCTGCCTGATGCCAAAGGGTATACCTTGTGCGTCTGGATAAGACGTGAGGAGCTGTGACAAAATGTCCATATCTGAGCTGGGGATGAGAACGGGCTGAAAATTAGCATATTGATAAAGAGAAGGTGTGATATAGGCTGATGGAAATAGCTCCACTCCATGAGAAAGACCAAACAATAAAGAATAAAAACCGGGTGGGGTCAATACACTGCTCAAGTCTAGACAGAGGCTTGTCAACTTATGAAAGAGAGAGAAAACACAAATGCATTCTTAGGTGGGAAACATACTGATGTATCAGTGTTACTTCCATTAATTATGTAGTCATGTGACGTCCTCTTGAATGTTTTTCTCAAAAAAAAAAATTGCTACTGGGATGAGCCTTTCATGAGCTTCTTCTTTTCTCAACACACCCTTCCACGCCCCCTTTTTTAGTGAGAAACAAGTGGTGGTCAACTGTGGCACAAAAGCTGCCAGTGTTTGCTCCTCACCAGCCATCACAACCTGGGACTGATGGGGTGGCAAACTCTCAAACCTCCATGTGGCTCTGAGAACGACTGCTGTAACTGGTATCACAGGATGCCAAAGTTCAAACACAGAGACATTTATTTTTCATTGCCAGCTTAATGGACTGCAATCCGTCCCTCGAGGTTGTGTTGAGTAAAGCCCGGCGCCTCGGAGCCTGAACAGGACAAATCACAGAGAGGAATGATTCAATCAAGGCCACTGTCAGAGACACAGCTGATGTTACAACATCATTCATTGTTAAGTTGGGCTTGGGATTTAATTAAAAAACTAATAACCCATTATCTGCCTTATTATGTAACACAACACAGCACGAAAGGAGTGTTATGCAGGAGTGGAAGTAATGGATTACGTTTACTCGTGTTACTTTACCAAAGTCGTATTTTTGTGTTCTTGCACTTTTTGGGAGTATTTTTAAAAATCAGCAATTTTACTTTTACTTGAACGTTTACATATAAATGAACGTCCATACGTTCAATCCCTTGAAAATGATTTCACACAATGCTGATTAAGTCTCTCACCACCAGATAAATAGATATTTTACAGTCCACCTGAGTTTTAAAATCTGGAGTCTGTGGCGACTTTCCTGTGCTGGCGCACCGGAAGCCACATGTTTTAGGTTAAAAAAAAGATTGCTTTGCCAAAGCTGAAGGGGGAAGCAGCTGCAATGCACCACCTGACCAGTACGTTGCCAAGTGACCCAAATCAAACACACTCACGATGCATTCTGGGTCGGTCTAAAACACTGAATGCTATGCTCATGGTGGACCCTCCAGCAGTGACATGCATAGGAAAGTCTGTCCTTCAGTGAGGTTTGTGAGTTCTTCCTGCAGTTGTTGACAATACTCCCCATCTTATAGCGGTGACTGTGAGAGCTCATTAAGCTCAACACTTTGTTAATGTGGGGAGCGTGGTGGGACAGAGAGTCTGAGTGGACTCGTTATGTTATGCATTGAGAATGACTGAGTTGGACAGAGAGCAAATTTAGATGACTTCATGGTGCACAAGACTCACAGACTGCAGTTCAAACAGGTGAGTGCAGCAACAACCTCACTGAATATTGTAACTCTCTCTTCAGAGGACGACGTCAACAACAGTGTTGTGTGTTGTTGCACAATGCAGTATAAAACAAAAGGCTGTGAAGGCTCCCTTTCTGCTTTAATGGCTGTGTATGTTGGCTGCAGATGCTGTGGAGCTTTGTTTATTCATCTCTGCCTTGGCTGCCTTGGCGATGCTTTATTCTGCTCTTTAGATGGCAGCTATTTAATTTCTGTAGCCTTATATTGCTTGTTGAACCCACACGGTGTCCATAGCCTTTTTATTTAGTTTATTATTTATTTATGTTTGTGTTATTGTCTGAGTTTTGTCCTCTATTCTGGTTAATTTCAGTGAGGCTATACAGAGGCAGGCGGTTGTATCTTTATAATTGATAATCAGTTGTAAGCACAAGCAGATGTGTCTATAAAAAAGGAATGTATTGTTGTTTGGGCAGGGGCTTAGTGGGAAGGGTCCTGGGAACTTCATGATGTTGTTCCACTAATGCACTTATTCTTATTGTAAGTGCATTGGTAATATTATTATTATTGTAATTTACAAAATTAGTTATTTTTATATCTAACCGTGTTGAAGAATTCACATAAATAAAACTTATCAAATTAAAAGGCATAATTTTAATGACTAGTTACATTTGATTATCACCAAATAACATCTGCCACTACTAGCTAAAGTCTGCCAAAGCTAGCTAACGTCTGCCAAAGCTAGCTAATGTCTGCCACAGCTAGCTAACGTCTGCCACAGCTAACTAGCGTCTGCCACAGCTAGCTAATGTCTGGCACAGCTAACTAGCGTCTGCCACATCTAGCTAACGTCCCCTCGAATGCAGTGGCACAAAATGGTTTTTGAAACAAAAAGTGATGTGGGAGACAAGCCTGCACCAGTAAAAGCTCCAAAATGTACGGTGAGGAAATATGACCGTGAATACATTAAATGTGGATTCATAATGGCAGGCTGTTTTTTGTCTGTTTTTTTGGTCATATAATGTTTTATTTCATTTCATTTATTTATTTTATGTCATTTATTTGGGAAAATGGTCCTGGCAAATGCTTTAACAATCAGAAGTGAGAACCTCTGCACTAATGTGCAGTATGTTGGCATGTTAATGCACTGCAGTCTAAAGGTGTTCGTTAATTAAATAGTTCTATAATATAACATTATCACAATCAAATCAAACCACCCCGTTTTAAAAATGTAATGCAGTAACATTTACTCAGAATACAGTTCAGAGTATTCACAGTACTTTCCATCCCTGATGTAATTATACACAAACACTGCCCATGTAGAAATGTTTGCATGATTTATAGTGTTTGTAATGAAAGTAAAATGTTATGTAAGACTAGTGCCAGCTTGCCAGTTTGAGCAACCCACAATGTGAAAGAGCATGGAAAGTAATATCCCACGAGGCTTTTAAATGTGAGGCATGGCTGCATGTTGCCAGCTGAGGTAGCACATTACAGTAGAACAGCCAGAACTACAGAGACAGCTGGAAAGCTTCTGCAAACTGCTCACGGGCACAGTTCACTATAGTGCTAGAGTCTGGTCTCAGGTCCCATCTTGAGTCTGGTCTGGCCTTGGACTAGCTTTGGTCTCAGTCCAACCTGGACTCACAAAATGGTATGAATAATGCACTTATCCCTGCTGGCTGGCTGCAGTACAGGATATAAACCCCTCCCCCTTCATGTTAGCAGATGGGACATGGACCAAACTAATATCTCAAAGTACATGTCAAATAAACTTTTCCCAAAGATGGTTTCTGTCGTTTAAGGTAGTTCTTGCTGCTGTATGTTCAAGTGTTAATTTTTCTGAATTAAAGTCCTGTGGTTAAAATACACTGTGGTATCAATTTTCAATTGTAAATTCAGAACACTTGAACATTTGTGGAGATATTTGCCTTGAAAGTAGAAAGAATCAAGGATGGTGAATTTCACCTGTGGGTAACTTTTGCTTCAACTTTCTTTCAGTTGTAGAGGAAGAGGAAAAATCTGTGCAAGAGGAGACAGAGGTATATGATCCCATGGGGAGAAAGTTCTCCCTTTTACACACACACACACACACACACACAAACACACACACACTGCAGATCAATCCTGTTTCTCTCCCTCTAACTTTCTCTGACCTCGTTCTTCACTGTGCACCTTTGTGTGACTTTATCCCCATTTCATCTCTTACCGCCTCTTCCTGAGTGTCTGTCTGTCAGTTATCAGTCGCACTGTCTTCTTGGCGAAGCCATCCAAAGCTGAGGACTCCCTTCATGCATGGTGCACCTTAACCTAATGACAAACTCGGCTGGATCAAGCAGGCATTATATTATTCATGGTGATCCCCACCATTGTGTGAACACACGCACACACACACACACACACACACACACACACACACAGACTGGCACCAATGTTTCTCCTGTCAGTTCCTCATTAAACTTTGATGAGGCAGCTCATTGGCTAGAGGATCCCACAAGTACGCATGTCTGAATTATTCTGTCTCCTTCTCACCTCTTTTCCTTCTCACCTCCCTTCCAGACTTTTCCTCCTTCCTCTCCTCCATCTTCTTCCTGTAACTCTTTTCTTGTTGCCACCTCCTTGCTTTTGCATTTCTCCCTCTTTCCTCTCTTATTTCCTACATGGCAGTATGCCCTGTCATCTCCACCCTGCAGTAACTGATACAGGAACTAGCAGAAATCAATGCTAAAACTTGTTGTGTAATTAAGTAATGTTTAAGTAATTGGAGTGACTGCCAATTGTTTTATTATATTATGGGTGGAAACCGTGGAAAAGTGTAGTCTTTGCTGTTCAGTGAACCGTTACATTTCCATATTTTTCTAGCAATATATTTAAATCCATTTTCTTTTCTTATTTTGACCACTTTATCTATAGATGAACTTTAGCAATTCATTGTTGTAATAATAGTTTCCATTTTAATTATTACAAATATGAAAAACATATGGCTGTATACTAATATTGGTGTTTTAATTTAAATCTGAATGAGGTACTTTATGGCTATTAATGAAATTATTCAAATGACTGTTCTCTGATCTGTCATTGCTATGGTTCAGATTTGGTTAGGTTTAAACTAAATACTAATTAGTTAAAGTTAGGAAACTTACCCAGTTGTCAGTCCATGCTCCCTTTACATCTAAGCTAACCTGAGAGCCAGCACACACACCATAGGAAACAGAGGAGGTGGTTCATAACTCAAAAAGGCAAAGATGGTCTTCAACAGGAAAACAACAGCATCATGGTAGCCGTTGGTCTTCCTGGGGTTGCTGGATATTCATGTGCCAAAGTGTCCTTGGGCAAATGAGGTCAACACTGAACTGACCACCGGGAGCAATTTTAAGTCCTTTTTTTTACCAAACCAATTTAGTCTCAAGACTTGAATTTATCAAAACCAAAGTCAGCTCCAGAAGTTTTTGGACCCTGGAAAAAAAAAACTGGGGGAGTTTTTATTGGGCCAGAAACATGGAGCCGGGTCAAAACAGAAGTAAGCTTCCAAAGTTCCCAGAAAAGGTTTCAAAGTTTTCTTTCTTCAGGTTTCTAGGCAGTGTTGGACAGTGATAAAACAGGGCCAATGTTCATAAACCTGATGCTGATGAGAAAAGATATGTACATGTTCACCCTGTGACAAGGAGTGATAAATGAGTCTGGTATGTAGAGCAATGCCTTGTCTGTGTAATGAATGTATTGTAATTACACTCTAACTGGGTTATATTTGGATATTAACATAGTGGCATCAAAGGATCTGCAGCAGCTTTTTAAATAATTGGATTTCATAGTTTTGCACAGTACTGGAAATCAGTAGTGAGGTATTTGCTGCTTAGCTCCCAGCCTTAGCCTTTCCATGTAGGCACATGGAAGGCCAGGGAGCTCCCAGAACAGAGCCATAACACCAAATATACTTGTAACTTATATAACTGCAAATATGAAATCGAAGGTTCTTTGACTATAGTGGTCCTGACTGAACATAAGGTTTGAGTACATGAAGTGCAGTATAAAATCATGGATTGACTGTCTCCAAAAAAGGTGAGTTTGATTTTAAGTTTGAATAAAGAATAAACTATTATCACAACACCATCGTGTTGGACTGGAGTTTTAAATGTTATTTTAAAGTCATCTTTGTTGAAAAAGAAATTCCTTTACCTAATTTTGCTAGAGACATGAGTTTCTGAAAATCAGATTATGAAATTATTGGAATTCTTTTTTTTTTACTTTTTGAAGTAGCAGGCTGGGCTAATATGCTGGTACAGATACAGTATGTCCCTCATTACTAAACAAACCCCTAATATCACCACAGCTAAGAGCAAACACAAGTCAGACTGAAAAACAAACAAAAAATGAATGGCAATTTAATGTGATTAGCATACAAATCAATAAGGGTTCATCTCTTGCATGTAAATGTCATTTAAATCTGCCCATTACATTTTCAGATTTGTTTGAGAACAAGTGGAAATATTTTACCTCCCCGATGGCTTGATGCCCTTGCATCAACTCATAAAGATTCCCAAGATTATGTCACAGAGGACTAAAGAATGAATGGAGTCTTTCAGGGAGGAACATTACACATTAATAACACAGCACCAAGTAAAACAGCTATTGAGTAGCTCCGGAGGGTTCTACTTTTAACTCTCTCAAGTCTTTCTGACAGTGGATTAAGACAACAGTCACAAGTAGAGCAGCAGAGTGTTGAATGGAGAATTTAGGACACAATTTCAGGATTCAGAACGTCTTTTTTAAATCCATGGAGAACCTTTATCAGATTCTGGTGGCAGAGCAGACGACCAGTGATCAGAAGGTCAGTGGTTCGATCCCCGGCCCCTGCAGTCTACATGTAGAAGTGTCCTTGAGCAAGATACTGAACCCCAAATTGCTCCTGATACTGCCGCATCGGTGTGTGAGTGCATGTGTGAATGGTTACCGCTTCTGATGAGCAGCTGGCACTGGTAGTCACTGCCACCAGTGTATGGATGTGTGTGTGAATGGGTTAATTCTGACTTGTAGTGTAAAGCACTTTGAGTGGTCAAGCTGACTAGAAAAGTGTTTTATAAATGCAGTCCATTTACGTACTTAGTATGGAGTGCAAACAGCATGCAATACATGATATCCCAGGTGGCTGCAGTAACTAGAAAACTGTTGCTTACTCTCTGCCTAACCAACTCTTTGGCTTGTTTTGATGACACTTACTATAACATCATCTTTATATAAGTTTTTTTCCCTTCTCAACAAAAAACGTCAATGCAAGCAAAGTATGGAATTCATAGTGAATTTAATGAATCTGCTAAGAATCCCTTATATTAATTTCTGTGTTGGTTACAGGCAGGTTACAGATATAGCAGTTTCTTGTTAAAGTCATCTGCATTAGTTACAGGTCCTCACGTCAAAAGATGGAGAAACTGAAGGACAAACAAATGGGAAAAAAACAGCTGACGACAGGTACAGAAAATTAGACACAACAATCATAACAAAGCCAGAAACCCACAATGAATTTAGGGGGTAAAAGTTTTCACCATTACCTGCTGATAAATTGGGACATTGTTGTAATTACTGACTCATAAAGCCTTATTATGCTCAGTCTGGAACAGTGAGCAGTAGAAATAATGAGAGATTTATTTACTTGTCTCACCACCTTGCTCAAAATTAAATGAGGTGAGTGGCAAATTAGTTGGTATAGAGTGTGGATTTGTTTGTTTAAAATGCAAGTTGCGGACTGCTTACTGCTCAAAAATAAGAGACAACATACAAACAAATTGGAGAACCAATATAAGGTCATTTTACTCACTAATCTTTGTTTTGTTAAAGGTTTGATATCGTGCCTTAGACAGTCAACAACACTTTTTAAAGACCTTAAGTATTTGATACTGTTGTTACTATATTACTGTCATGTTATTTAATTGGAAAATAGGACTACATGAACGTTCCATTGATTGGTTTTATGACTCATTGATGGAACTAAGAAATAGCTTCTAGTGGTACTTAATTGAGCTTAGTAAGTGTTCCACAAGGCTCTATCCTTGGCCCACTTCTGTTCCAAACATACATTAATAATGTAATCTCCGCCACTACACATTGTAATATACATCTTTAAGTAAACAATACCATCTCCTAATCTGGCCCTGTTGAAAATCTGCAGTCCAGTTTTGATGTGTCTCTTTTTATATACGAGCTTTTTTAAAATGCACCGTACAGATGGGGTGAGTTCCAAAAACCTTGGAATCTCGCATCCATCTTGAAGATTGTCAAACAGTACGGTCAGACATTTTGAATGCTTTGTCTTTCATGTGAAACTAATTGTCTATTGTGTACGTTCATTTTATATATGCATATAGGGTGTATATGTTTATTCTTTTAAACAGCTCTCTCCTGGAAAAAAACACAAAAAAACAAACGATCCTGATCTCCATACTGCCCATACTCCAGACTGTCTATTGAAGCAGAGGATTAACTAACATTCACACATATATTCCTTTGTCTTCTGTGTGAGGCCTACTAGCATTCCTGGAACCAACACTTTGAAGCTATCTGCGAGTCTTTCACCCGCACTAATCCAGTTCAAAGAGGTCCATACCACTGTTTCAACACAAGCCTGCTCCGTGCTATGTGACACCGTCAGTGATGTCGTGTTATCTTGTGAGGCAGGTACACCACCTTTCCCCGCTCCCACAGCACGTGTCGTCCATGCAGGCTCATGCAGGGTCATCCAGCAAAAACTTTAACCTATCTCAACAAGGTGTATTGTGGGCCAGTCAAATATATGCAAATGTAAATTTCTGGTCGATTACTTTGTAGTGTAAACAGCATATTTTCTCCTGTTTACTCCTGATCATTGCGACTAACGATAAGATGGGTGTCTCTCCTGTTCCATTCAAAACCTCTGCACAGTGTTTTGGCATTTGAGAGGCCCCAGACGGTTCAGATGGTTAGTAAGGAAGTCAGCATGCTTTGGGCTGAACCCTGCATCCTTTTTATTTATTTATTTACTTTTGATTTAAAAAATCAATGACTGCTAAATTGCCCACTTCTTGCAGGGTTTGGCCAATTGTACAGAGCTGAGAATGTAAGCAGGTTTTGAGCTTCTCTCTCAAGCTCATTTGTTTCATTCACAGAACTACTTCCAACACTTTTTGCGTGAGTGCACCACTTCCAATCTGTATGACTCACTCAGACTCCAAAGACACACAAATGTAACCACTGTTTTGCTTTAGCTTGGTGAGTTAATCAATACTAGGCTTTTTCACATCAGACGTTTTGATTTGTTATGGTAGGATAAGCATAGGTTACTAATGACATTAACAATGGCTTCGTTCTACTCAAGTGTCCCAGTAAACCATGACAATGTGATGGCAGCTATGGCTCAGGAGGTAGAGCGGGTCGTATTCGAGATTTGGAAGGTTAGTGGTTCAATCTTTAGGTCTGGATATATGTCCAAGCGTCCTTGAAGGTACCGAATCCCAGATTGCTCCTGATGGCTGGTCCATCAGGGTGTGAGTGTATGTGTGAATGAGCACAGACATAATATGGGGTATTCTGGATAAGAAGCTCTGTATGGCAGCCTCTGCCATCAGAGTGAGTGTGTGTGTAAACTGCTTTGAGTAGTCAGTACACTAGAAAAGAGCTATATAAATGCAAGTCCATTTACCGTGAGAGATGTATTTAACATGAGGCACACAATGACCCTGAAACTGGAGCAGCTCAATGGATTTGTTTTACGGTCGTTGTATTCAAAATGCCTTTGGATGATGTAAATTTAAAAAAAAAATGCCATTCAGAGGTCAAAATTTGGCGAAGACGTGAGTATGTGCCAGGTTCAGGCCCCGTGCAAGACTCTCTCTTATGTCTCTACCACATATCTGCCCTCTCAGCTCAACCTACATCACAGGAACCACCGGCTGATTTGATTTCATTTAGCTGCCCTCAAAGGACATTGTGACATTTTCTACCACCAACGCTGTCCTGACCTTTTTCTGGTGCAGGGGGGGTAACAAGGGGAGTCAGCTCATCTACAAAGGTAGTATACCCCCACACACACCCACACACCCCCCATAGAGGAAATGGGGAATAGTGATTATGTAGATGGGATGATAGCGGAGGTGGTCTCATGTCCGACTTTGGTTGCTCAGGTTGGTGAAGGTAAGAACGAGGGAAGGTTGAGTGACGGTCTGTGAGGATGAAGCTATGATAAACCCACTTTACACTAGCAGCAGAGCAGACAGACACAGTTAGAGGCAAGCTGGTGAAGCGTTCAGCCACTACAGAGACTGATATTTGTCTCAGGAAAATGCCAGAGCTAGAAGTAGAGTGAATATTTTATGAGCTTACATTCATCAGGGGGACACAAACACAACTCCAATGGGGTGAGCACATTGGGTCTGCTGGGTGTGTGAAATGGCAATTGTTTGCTAACATGTTAGCCATTATAATTAAATAATGAGTTATTCTGCCCCAGGCATAAGTAATTCAAGTAATGCAGCTTAATTTTAATTGCCAACATTTAGCTTCAGCATTCAGTCTGTTTAGAAGCAACAATGTCAACACGTCACAACAACAGTTGCCCATTACAACTTTTGTATGGATATTCATGGTCTCCAGAGGACGCCTCTTAATCATTTTGGCTGGACAAAGTGAACAACTGTTGTATATGTGGCAATTATTGGGGGTAATTGGATTATACAGTAACTAGGGCTGCGTATCAGTGCTCAATACCTTTAATAAGGTATCAACTGAAATAAGCCAGTTAAGATATCAAATGATCACTTTTTTAAATGATACCCAGCCCTGATTATAACACCTTTATTTTGAAGCACAATGAATAACTCAAAGAGCAAAGACCTTAAAGTGGAGCCTGCATTTTCATCCAGTCTTGAGGGTAAAATATATATAATGTATCTACTAATACCGTGTGCCTTATAGAGGGGCCCTGTGTAAAAACCTGTTGTGAATACCTAGTTGATATTATGCTTACATGGCACATGTTACTGTCTGCCTGTCCCTCACTCCAGCCACAATTCCGCTTCCTCGTTGCCATTTTCCATCTCCCCACCAAATGCCCTCCCTCCTTTCCAAATCACCTGACTGGCCCACTCAACTACACACCTGTTGTCACTTCCCTCATTTGTTCTGACCTGCACCTCCCCAGCCTGTCCTTCCCCTGTTGCCCTGCCTGCACCAGCCGTGACAATGCATTTGTGTTTAATCACACTTTCACAGACTAAGTGACATAGTTTGAATACTACCAGAGGCAGAGTAGTATTCCAGAGTTTATACCACTCTCTTGAACTCTGAATAAAACACTTTCACCACATTTTTGCCCCAGGGCCCCCTAGCTGGCTACTCTGGCCACCTGCCCACTGTCATTTCCTCTAAAGCCACCAACAGCCACCACAACACTTTGATTCTTGATGAATGTAGGAGAAATAGCTGCTCTGTTGAGGATTCTCAGCTCCTAGGCCAAATGGACTGGAGGTGAGTGAGGTCACGCTG
>JBBPCS010002656.1:0-13234 GCA_037974645.1 Hollardia meadi
TTAACACTTGAACAAACATCAGAGTGATAAGAACTACCTAAAATGACAGAAACCATCTTTGGGAAAAATTTATTTGATGTGTTATTTGAGTTTTTAGTTTGGCCCATGGCCCAATTTTATTCATATTTTTATGACATTTTACCCTCAGTGGATACATGTCCATAGAGCAGGAGTGTGTGTCTTCATAACAAAGTCTCCAAACCTTCTGCAGGTTCAGGAAGAGGAACTCTGTGGTCTCGTCTCTGTCCAGTCTCATCAGCAAGCAGTCCAACCTGCAGGAAGGTAGGTGAACACACGTCCCGCCCACACCATTTGATTGACAGCTGAGGTCTTCAGGAGGTGCGGCTCAGAAAATAAAATGAAATGAGAAGCAGCAGGAAGTCAGTGTGCTGTGTTTGGTGTGTTTGCAGAGGAGATGCATGCGGAGATCTGCTACGCTGAGTGTCTGCTGCAGAAAGCCACACTGACATTTGTACAGGTCAGAACTGCTGTCTGTCTGTCATCTGTCTGTCTGTCTGTTTCTGTCTGTGTCCAAACAGAACAAAAATAAGGCTTCCAAATTATCAGTATTATGGGGATTCACTTGTGAATATTCCACACAGTAGAATATCCTAAAATTAATAATAAACTACACATAAACTTTAACAGCATGACTTTATTTTGCATTGAACAAATGATAAAAAAGGTAAACATGGTAACAAATTGAAATCCGAGGAACTTGTTGAAACTTGTTGCTCTGAATAAGGATAATGAGGCTGTTAGCTAAGTAAATAAAATAGAATTTAATCTTCGTCTCTCTCTATCTGCCTCCCCATCCAGGATGAGAACATGATCAGTTTTATCAAGGGAGGCATCAAGATTCGAACAAGCTACCAAATCTACAAGTGAGTGACTGATTCAAACCATCAGCGACTGTAAAATATCTGTCATTTACTTAAACACTGGCTCAGTAACATGGCAGCTTTTTAGATTTAAAATGACACTGTGAAGTTCTCAAGTGTTTAAATGGAGCTTATTTCGCCTCCAAACAACAATATTTTAGTATAAATGAGATCATGATTCCATCCTTTACTGATGTGTGACGTCATGTTTCATGTCATCCAATAGGGACTGTCAGAATGTGCTGAATGCCACTCAGGATCTGGCCGGCCAGTCTGATTCGTTCAGACAGTTTGAGGGCGGAGTCAGGCTGGGGATCGGATCCTTCAACCTGGTGGGTTTTCACAGAGGTTTGTTTTTGGCTGGAGGCTTTATGTTTTCGTGTTGTCCGTCCGTTCATCCCATTCTTGTGAGCACGGTATCTTAGGAACACCTTGAGGTAAATTCTTCAAATTTGGCACAAATTTTGATGAACTGATTAGATTATGGTGGTCAGAGGTCAAAGGTAAGGGTCACTGTGACCTATTACACAAAATTTTACACATGAACATATGTATGAAGAATCCATGTTTCAAAATTTGGAGCTTCTTTGCAGCAGCATCCATATTTGAACCATTGTAGTCCACCACAAGCTCTTAGATTGTGTTGATATTGAACTTCAGGTGATTGTCGTTGCACCATGTGACCAAGCTTTCTATCAGTCACTACATATATTATATGAATCTGAACAGATATGGATGGAAACGAAAATTTCACTGGTGTGCGAAGGCATACAACCACGAGGCGGAAATTCTAGTTCCACCTCAAGTCTCCGACAGAGGAGTTTAACTGCAGTAAATCTAAATCATGTGATGCACACTGGCCCCAAAATACTTTTTTTTCCATGAGCTTATGTTGTGAAAAAAGCGCCTGTACAAAGGTGCATACATTATTTTGAGTATCACAACCTCAGCGAAATTACTCGTTTCACTATCAGAATTTGATCCATTCGGTTTGATATTATTTAGAAAGTGACACAATTTCATAATTTTATCCCCATTCAAGTTAGCAGGAAGCTAAACTGGAAATTAGCTGCTCGGCCAACGTAAGTCACTACTGCACATGCTCTTTGGACTGCACAATGCAGAGGACATGCTGGAAGACTTCCTGGGTTATTTTATACCCGGGAAGTAATTTTATAGGCTTCATCCACCGCTGAGCAACTTCCATAGGAAAAGGGAGGCCCTGTCTCAGAGGTTGTATCCAGATTTTCCTTAATACATCCATGTTTCAACCGCATTTAAACTACTAAACATATTGCGTTACAACATTGTGTAGCAATAACATTCAAGGTCTCTTAACTAAATACCTGGTTTTAGAATTACCGGTCATGGATGGATGGATGGATGGATGGATGGATGGGTGGGTGGATGGTCATTGTGTCTGTCAGAAAGGGTGGAGAGGGTACCCTCATATTAACACTCTCTTTTAAAAAAATCTATTTTCTGCCAAAATTAGGCGTATGTCATCTGCACATTGGCGAATCAGAGATATCAACAAACCTACTCACACAGACACAGTACAAAGTACACATATTGATTGATTGTAACGGTTTAATAGTTTCATTATCATTTGATAGTATTTTCTGTCTCTCTCTTTCAGATGTTGTCTCTCCTCCCTCAGAGGATTTTGAGGTTGTTGGAGTTCATCGGATTCTCAGGAAACAGGGTCAGCACAACCCCTTTACTCAAAAATCTTTCACCTTGGCAGCTGTGACAATCACTCTGTTTTGTAAAATATGACTGTCTAACAGTCAATAATAGTCCCATCTCTGTCTCTTTGCAGGGCTTCGGGTTGTCTCAGTTGAGAGAGGGAGCCTCCAGTCACAGTTTGCGGTCAATCCTCTGCGCTCTGACTCTCCTTTTCTACAACACATATGTGTCCCTGATACTTGGTAAGAAAACACAGATACATCTTTTTTTGCTGTTCCAATCAGAGCTTTTTTGACTTAGGTACCCGGTACTCAGTTTCCCAAATGTATCAAAGATTACGCATTAAACTCCTTGGTCCTTGGGTAGTTTTCATGCTGACTACAGGCCTCTTGTGAATGACTTTGTGGCTGAAGATAGTGGTGTTGATGTTGTGTTCGATCAGGAACTGGAGAGGGGAACCTGGTGGAAGCTGAAGCCCTGCTGGAGCCGTACCAGCACAAATACCCCAAAGTGAGCCAAACACACTCGAAACTAGACTAAAGTGCAATTCTGATGTTAAAGATTCCGTCTAATGATTCCTAATGAAATTTAAACTCAAATCAAAACCTGCAGTTTTGGTGTTTTTCAATTTCCACTGAATAAAATATGAAGTTAGATGTGAAAAGTTCTACAGTGATTGGCATGTGTTGTTTTGTCTTTCTTTCAGGGCTCCATTATTCTCTTCTACTCTGCTCGCATTGCCACACTGCGAGGAAACTTCGAGAAGGTATCTTTGAGGACCCTCACTGACAATATATTCCATAGCCAAGAAACATGACCTAAACCTAATTAAACCTTCACCTTAAGACCAAGTCTGTACCCTGCAAAAATTCTTTGAAGAAGCAAGAACCCTTTTCCAAAAAGTTTCTCAACATTCCAAAAATGACCCCCACCAATCCAACATTTTTGCGAAAGGTGTTCAGTTTCCAGAACTGTTGCCACTTCCCAAAATTGTCCTTACTGTTCAAAGATTTTCTTATTTTTCACAAATGTGATATGTGAAAAGTAAGGATAATTGTCTAAAAATGTCCCAACAATCCAAAAAAAAATTCCCAAATGTGTACTTTCCAAAAGTCTAAAACTGGTCCTAATTAAGAGTAAAAGACCAACACTGTAGCCATATTCACACTGCTACCCTGAACCTTTCCAGGACATTACCCGAATGAGTTGTATGTGCAAATGCAAATGTCTGAATCGATTGAACTTGACATTAAACAGACTGTGGTCCTGTGCTGCCTTCATAGACATGAGCAGCTCAGTGTTAATGTGTGTTTTAGGCCCGGGCAAGGTACGAGGAGTGTATCAGCAGCCAGCAGGAGTGGAAGCAGATTCACCACCTGTGTTACTGGGAGCTGATGTGGACTCACTCGTACCAGCAGGAGTGGCAGCAGGCGTACCACTACGCTGACCTGCTGTGCAAGGAGAGCCGCTGGTCTAAGGTAAACGCCCACAAGTTGAATTAAATTTGAAGATTCATTCAATGGCTGAATGCTTGTGGTCTTTGTTGAAAAAGAACAAGTTTAGTTAAAGTAGAAATGTGTAACTTTTTTGCTTAAACTTATCATAAACAAATAAATATTGATTGCGCAATTTAATGGATATAGAAAAAAATGACACCGTCCGCATTTACATTGGTTCCCTATTAACCTCCTTACCCTTGTTTCTTCCTTTGGACAGTAGCCAGGCTACAAAAAAGACAGAAGCTGCAACAAAGCCAGAAACAAAAGTAACAAACATGTTTCTTCCTTCTTCTTTCTCCTTCAGGCTATCTATGTGTACCAGAAGGCGGCCATCATCAGCATGATGTCAGAGGAGGAGGTGAAGAAGACAGGGGAGGACATCGTAGAGCTCTTTAGGTCAGTCAGCCTCATTAAAGAATTAACAATGTCATCACTCAACAAAATGGGTCTGAGGGGAATATATCATGGAAATACTCAATGCATTGGGAAGGTGTGGGAAAAAAGTGAGGACAATTATGAAAAGTGATTTAGCCTTTTTGCGTGCATCCACATTTTCGGAAAGTGAGCACATTTCTTCTTAAAGTCTGAGGGTAAAGAATTTGGGTTAGAGTTACATTTAGTTTAAGGTTAGGGGCTAGGGAATGTATTCTTGAGGGTCATCACTAGAAGTACAAATACATGTATTTGTGGGTGTGCAGGCAGGTGGAGGGGCTGAAGCAGCGCCTGGCAGGGAAGTCAATCCCAACGGAGAAATTTGCAGTGAGGAAGTCCAGACGCTACAAAGCTGCTAACCCCGTCCCCCTGGTCATCCCTGCACTGGTATACTCGCACACATTTACACACAGTCTTTTTTTTAAAGGTTCAGCTTTGTCTCTCTGAAAGCTTTGATTGGCTGAACGGCAGTACTGGGCAGTAGTTTAATGTACTCTTAATAAGCGAGTAGTCAAAGTAGTAACTGATGGCACGTTCTCTCTCTGTAGGAGATGATGTACGTTTGGAATGGTTTCACCATCGTCGGGAAGAGAGCCGACTGTACCGAGTCCCTGCTGGTTACCATAGAGACGGCTGAGGAGAAGCTTTGCAACGACCCTCGTGAGCTAATAAAACTGCTGCCTCTTTTTTATTACCTATTCTGAGAGAGAAAAGGGATTCCACAGGGTCTATTTCCTGGCCCACTTCTCTTCAGTCTATACTGTATCCCATAAATGACTTACGACAGTCATGTCATGGAACAGGTTTTCAGATGTATGCAGACGATGCTGTTGTATATTTACCCACCCAGTTTCCACCCAGCTGTCGCAGCATTTTCAATCCATAGCAGCGTCGAAACTCAAGTGTAACACTCAACATTACAAGGAATTTAATCAGTTAAATTTTCAGATTCATGGACAATGTATTAAACAAGTTTCTGTTTTTAAATATCTCTCTTCAACACTAGGTGAGCCTTTTACTTTATTGTGCTTTTACTAAGGGTGCTGTCACACCTACCCCATCTGGTCTGGAGTTATAGACTTTCCAGTTTGATCCGAACCAAAATTACAGGGGTGAAACCTCCTGTACCAAAAAGGTGGGACCTTTGTCCAATGAGAAGAGGTGGTCTCGATCCAGATTAAACTGAACCGTGGTTCAGTTCATGTCTAGTGCGAAAACATTTACCGAACTTTCGTACACGACACGTGAATCAATAAAAAGTATTGCACACATACGGGGGGTCATGTTAAGATCTTTAGTTTGCTGGCACAATTGCAATATGAAAGCAAAACCAACCAGATCAAATGTAGCAAAATCATGAAGCTTGGTTCAGACTTTGGTACGGACTTTAAGGTGTGAAAGCACCCTTATAAGATCCAACCAAATGACAACAAGCAAAATAATTTTCTCATGCAGTTTTCACTGATTTTAGCTGCTTTTAATGCTCGTTTAGAACCACTTTTTACGATAAATGTGAATCATTGGATTAGAAGCTTTCTAACTGACCTCCCTCAGAGAGTTTTTATGAATATGGCCGAGTTAGATGAGCTTGTTTTAAACACTGGAGCACTAGAAGGCTGCGTGCTGTCCCCATTTCTGTTTTCCACTTAATGACTGTTCACAGCAGTAATGTCAAGCTGTTCAAATTTGCAGATGGCGTGGTCCTTGTTGATCCTCCTCTGGAAGACAGGGCCCTGCATGAAGAGGCTCACTTCAGCCTACAGGACAGCTGTCAGACGAGCAATCTGCAAATTAATGCGGCCAAAACAAAAGAACTTATAAAACAAACAAAACCAGGTGGAACCAGTAATATCTGCCCTATCATACTTAATAAACTGCCTGTAGAAGAAGTGGAACACTTTGGTGGAGGTCTGCACTCTGCTGAACACATTTCCTACTAATAAAAAGAATTATTGACAAAAATGCATGTGCAATGATGACCATTACCAGTGCTGATTGAGTATAAAGTAATCATTTGTAACTAGTGTAAACGCCTAATTTTTTAGCAGTTTGAACATTATGATAAAGTTAATGTTATTGGTGTGGACGTTGTGTTTGCATACTCAGATGACTGTGCCAGATTACAGTCATCATTGCCCTCAACGGCCTTGTCGAACTATGATGGCAAAAGAGAAAAAGTTCTTTTATCACAAACTAAATCAGATTCGTTTGACTTAAATTTGAGAGCATATAATTATGTTATTTATCATATCCGCCAACCTGTGGCTCTTTGAACTCCGTGAACAGTCTTCATGTCTGGAGTTGGACGTGCTAGCTCTCTTGGTCTGCGTGAGTTTAAAACATCTTTTACAGAGAAGCCTTGTGGCGTCCGTGGGTTTTTCCTGACTGTCTCTTATATTTCGATCAATGTGTCTGCTTTGACAATAAACTGTGAATGTTGGCGAGACCACTTGTACTTGCCATCATCTGTTTTTGTCGCCATGAAAACTGCGTGAGACAAAAGAAACAACACGGCCGCTCTGCCTGCAGGGACTGGAGGGTGAAGCGGAGTGCTGCACACTGACCTGCAACTCATAACACGGCCCTCATTCACTCAAAACACTCATTCTTGAAGTACTGATATTAATAAAATGTGGTATTGTACCATGTTTAATGGCAGGCTATTGCGATACCTTTCTAGTATCAGTGTAGCGTGCAACACTAAATTGAACAGAGCCTAACTTTTAAGTGAGTTGGTGGCATGGTGGTATACAGGAGCTTGGTTGAGAGCATGTAACATAACAGCTTGGTGCGGCAACTTGAATGTAAAGAGCAAAAACAAGCTCTCCAGCCGGAAAATTTACAAGACGTCTTTTATTCCCTTATGACTGCACCAGAGAGGGATCAATCAACCAACCAAATAACATATTATGTATCTGCCTCTGTGTCTCCGATTCAGAGCCGTCAGAGTTTCATCCAGACGACAGCTGCCTGGTCCAGATGTTGAAGGGACTGTGCCTGAAACACCTGGGCCGGTTACTGCAGGCCGAGCTCTGCTTCACACAGGTCCTGTCCAGGTAACACACACACACACACACACAGGTTCAGGCACTTGAAGAGATTGATGAGATAAACTCTGTTAACTGTGTTTGTGTACTTTCAGTGAGAGTCGTATCAGATACGATCACTATTTGATTCCCTTCACTCTCTATGAGTTGGGTCTGCTGTATAAACAACAGGGAGACGTCACCAAGGCAACCACATACATCGAAAACGCCAAGTAAGTTCTCCCCATATGCACATAGATCAATTACACCTCATGATATACCTAATATACCATAACTATATAGGATTATACACCTCTATATGCTTCCATTAGTTTTTACACATCTATTTCATAAACCTTTATATACCTCTATATTCCTTTGCATACTTTTAAACCTTTATGTGCCATCATATATTTTTTCCTTCATATTCCATCTTTATATATTTTCATAAAGCTTATATAACTATATACTTTCTTATACATTTATACACCTCTTTGTTCTTTCATATACCTTTAATACACATCCATATACCTACATGTACTTTATAGATCGCTATACTTACTATAAATATACATTTATAAACCTTTATATGTGACATAACTCTTGATACATGTTTGCACATTTCTGTATAACTTGATATTGTGTGTACACCATAATGCACCACTTCACCTGCGTTTGGTATACCTCTACAAATAATGCATATACCTCTATGTACCAAATTATAATGTAACATATCCATTTATTTAACTCTAAAAGCCTTTCTATATGTCTTAACACACCTACACATGTACTGTTATAGTATGCTTTCATGTACTATACATCTTTATTCACCCCTATACAATTTTATATACCTTTAAACTGCTCTCTGCCTCTTTTTACATTAACAATTTATTCTGTTATATACCTTCATGCACATTTTTAACACCTATTTTCATCATTAAACACTTTTACATTTTTTATATACCCCCGAAACACATGTGCCTTGATCTGCATTGATTTATGTATATTTTTGTATACATGTAAATATACTTCATTCCTCTTGACACAAACCTGACACCTGTGCAGTTTGTCGGTGTTTCTGTTGTAAAATCTTTAATATTTCACCAAAGTGAACATTAAAAACACGACTTAAGTCTCCAAACAGCCTCGGGTTCTCTGAGGCCCAGACCTGCATTAAAACAATGACTGTTATGTTCTGATCGTATAGAATGGATAAAGGCAGTCACACTAGTTTTCAGCTAAAATGTTTTCATTTTAAAGAGCTACTTAAAGCTGTACTGAGTGCACATATAGGTGGGTTTCCCCCGAAGTTTCTTCTTTTACAATTCTGAAAGGTTTATTGTGTTCTGCACCAGGATGAACTACAAGGACTATTCCATGGAGTCCAGACTGCACTTCAGGATCCACGCAGCCCTCAACAGCCTCAGAGGGTCACCTGTTTGCACCCCATAATGCTTGAAAAAACAGCTCTAACTGCAGTGTGTGAAGTGAGAATGCAGAGCTTTCCCCTCGCAGTTCAGCTGAAGTGAATGAAGCACCCCTTAATGAAGAAGCTCAGATCACACGTCCGTCAGGACTCTCATTTTTCCTCCATTGCTAGCAACCTTTTTATCGTTCGTTATTTATTTTCTCAATTGTGTGGACAGATTAGATTATTTAAGCTTGCACCTCTTCTCAAACGGGCTCAGGCTTCCTATCAGATGCCAAATGTCAATTTAATCAACATGCCACGAGTGTATGACCGTAACACATGAGGGGCTTCACTGTCAGGGCTCGTTCACTCAGAGACACTTTGTGCAGGAGACAGTTTGAACTCGCTGTGACACAGCTGCACTTTTCTCATAGAAAAACACAAGAAAAGGTTCAAACCTCTGAGCAGATCACCTGTCAAACCACGAGAGAACCAATCAATATTCTCTTTCCTCCTCTGCTGAGCATCTTCTGTCGCTGTGAAACTCAGTCTGTACGAGCCCTGAAACCAAATCCAACCAACCAAACAAGTCCTAGCCTTAAGCTAAGCTAGATGCTAATTTTGTATCAAAGACACTTGTATATTTTCAGGAGAGAATCATAAATGCTGACAGAGGTCAGGTTGAAAGACGTTGATGAAGCTGCCGAGTACGTTCATGTTAACAGCAGGCAGACGTGTGTGTGTGTGTGTGTGTGTGTGTGTGTGTGTGTGTGTGTGTGTGTGTGTGTGTGTGTGTGTGTGTTGAAACGCACAGAATTTATGCTTTATGTTTTCTTTACTTTGCCTTCTTCCGTTTTCCTAATAACGCGTCACGCCACATGTGCACACACAATCACAGCCTTCTCACCAACCGTGGCTTTTACACACACATACACAGCATAATATACTCATTCCAAGCTTGCACATTGAAATATGCAGACTGAAAGACGCACACATTTAGCAGCAATATAAAAGAAACTTGTGCTGTCAGTGAATCAACTTTGCAGGAACTCAGTCGGTCAGTGTGTGTCCATGTTTAATAGTCTGTAGTTTTATTTTTAATTTCTCAGAGGCAGAGCAGCGTTTGGAGGAAGTAATCGTCTCTGCAGGACTGTCGAGTTGAGATTTCAACAGTTTAAATTTTAAATTAAAGCTGTGCTAATCAATATTTTTTCATCTACACAGTGGATCAAAGTGCAGAAAATTAGCACCCGACTCTCATTTAAAAGGGAAACACAGATTTTCCACATCAGTGTGTTTTTCCAGGTGTTCAGAAGTACTTGGGGGTGGAACCGAATTCGAATACAGTGTTCAGCAAAGTGCAAATAGTGGGGGTTTTCACCAAATACATATTTTGTACAAATATTCTAATAATTTTTTAAAATTTATTTGATCGTGGCCATTTTACTCATGATCCCAACAGCCGCTTTTCAGAAGCAGCCTTCTGCTCGGCTCCGAGTCTATATTTGACGGAAGCTGCACAGAGCAGATCTAGTCAGGCTGGAAGTCAGACACAGACTCACGATCGTATATCACATTAAAAAGGACAGAAAATAAACATTACTATTTACCTACTTACCCATGACAGATGCTTTGAACAAAGAGCTCCAGCTAAACATTACTTTTATTGGCGAAAAGATATTTTCTTTCTCCACACAGTGCAGCTCTGCCCCAGAAGAATGTTTGCACGACTAAAACTACACTCCACCTTTACTAAAAATACTGACAAAATGCTAAAAATTCTGAAGGCTTTCGATTCATCTCAGTAGTTGTCGCTCTTCCGGTTGAGCTGCTAACGTCCTGTTGTAGACGTATGGCTTTAAGCAGACAGGCCCAAAATTGCTACATTAAAGAAATTTTCAATTCACCGAAAAATGAAAATTTTCCATGAAACTCCACAAACCTGATTTTCCATGGGCATGGGGGTAAGTAGATAATGAAGGAGAGAGTTTGAGTTATATTCTACTTTATACTGTAAATTAAATAGATCAACAATGTACATTTACATTTAAAAAAGCACAATCTATGATCTCCACCACCGTAATTTAAAAACAAAAAAAAGAACAAGAGCAAAAAAAATTTCATGAACTGTCCTCATTCTCAAGTAGTTTGATACTATTTACTTGTGTTTATGTGAATATTTAATGTGTCAAACTAACTGTAAAAAGGTACACTGGTTTCATACAAGGTGGATTTGGGGCATGGATAGATGAAAATTCTTTTATTTCCAAAAATGTTTGTAAAATGAGGCAGACCCTCAAAACATTCAATACTAAACCCTCAATCGTCAGACAAAACATTATACCATTGATCTGAGTTCTGTCATTCAGTCCTGAAAACAAAAACAGCAGCAAAGACAACTTAACTGCATCTTTGCTTCCATTTTGAACATCGGTATGAAGAATGCACTTTTCCCTTCGGAGTTGTGTCGTACTTGAATAAATGCGACAGCGGTAACAATTAGCCTTCTCCCTATGACGAATGTATCAACCTAAAGACCAAATTATGTGTCATGTGCGTCTTGCTTTACATGTCTTCTGTTTATTTTTGTGTACGTGCGAATTTGTGCCTGTCAAGAGTGTGGGTGTAATTTCCTTGTGTGTTTGTGTGATCTGAAACTTATATGACTTCCGAACAACTTAATTTGCCAAGTGCAGTAAATATTCAGGAGCTTGTTGGTCCAGACCAGAGTCCTCTATGTCAAAGAGTTGTGGCAATAAACATAGTGAGGTCCAAGTAACACCCTGTAGTACGATGAACTGCTAATGCTAGGAAACTGCCACAAGAGTTTTTGGCTAATGTTGCTAGTGTTTACTTCTGGAAGGGCAAACTTTAAAGGGGCAATTCACCCTGAAATCAAAAATACATATTCTTCCTCTTACCTGTAGTGCGATTTATCCATCTAGATTGTTTTGGTGCGAGTTGCTCCGACATCTCTACAGCCGATAACTCAGTTTTGGAGACATTTCAGCCGGAAATGTTTCTTTGAAAAACTCAACAGCAATGTTTCTCTCTTTCCAGAAATCATGACCCGGTTACTCAAGATAATCCACAGACCTTGTTGTGAGCAGTTTCATGGAGGAACTATTTTCTTTCTGTATCACTGCGCAGAAGGAAACATGCGTCTACTCATGGACGGGAGGCTCGTGCTCGTGACAGGGCGGGATGTAAACCTCCTCGGCTGAGCTGTAACGTTAGCTAGCTTAGTTAGCTAGCCTCTCATCCATGAGTAAGTGCACGCTTCCTTCTGCACAGTGCTACAGAAAAATAATAGAAAAAATAGTTCCTACATGAAACTGCTCACAACAAGGTCTGTGGATTATCTTGACTCAGACAAAATCATTGGAAAATATTCTCTTCACTGCGTGATATTAAAGTTCTTTAACCTGATTCTTGACAATAAAGCATTTACAGTTTTCATTCACAGTGTACGAATTGGTTAAAGATGATGATTTTTCTTTCAGAAAACTAGTATGAAGCATCAACCACATGTGGCCAATCCACATTCAAGTTTTTATCAACGCCACTAAGAAGAATAAAATTTATGGATGTTCTTTGTGTCAAGTCAGGTCAGCATCAACAGAAAACTTCTACATTTTGGTGTAGCCCTTACAGATGGTTTGCAACCTTTTATTGTCACAGCCCTTCTTTATAGAAGACTTTGGTTCATGTGTTTCATTGAGTCGTTCATGTCAGTGCCTCTGTGTGTCTTAAACTGTAAATCTGAATAGGGTTTTCTATAGGACTTGCATTGCATGTTATTCTTCATTATGTGTATTTTTTCTAATATGAGACATGACTGTATGTGCTTTAGGGCGGGAAGAGATATGACCCAATATTACAGCTTTACGGTTACAGATGGTGATCCACGTGGTGCAATAAAATGAAAATGGAAGAATAGTTGTTCATTTTCAGTGATGTGGTGTTTTTATTTTCTGTTTGTACGTTTTTGTGCCTCTGTGTCAGTCTTGCCATTATCGCTTCATTATTTGGCCTTGTGTTTATACTAAATGTTTTACATTTATAATGGGCACTGAAGTATCATTTAACAAACCCCAACAGACTGTAAAATAAAGATGGCCGACATGAAAGCTCCCCAAAAAGTGAAGTTGGCTGGTTGCAGTACATGTCATAAACTCCTCCCCCTCCATGTTAGCAGATGGGACATGGGCCAAACTACAAACTCAAAGTACACGTCAAATAAATGTTTCCCAAAGATGGTTTCTGTCATTTTAGGTAGTTCTTATCACGCTGATG
>JBBPCS010002657.1:0-13234 GCA_037974645.1 Hollardia meadi
ACACACACACACACACACACACACACACACACACACACACACACACACACACACACACACACACACACGTACAGTATATGCGCGCTCTCTTTCACACACACCCATAACATCTGCACCAATTGATTCCGACTGTCAACCAACAACTAATGCTGATACAGTGTCTTGTTCGCCCCTCTAAGCTGTAAAGCTGATTGATGGATGGTTGCTATTTAAACCAATACTGAGAATAACTCAGATTGATATAACAGTAATGGAACGAATGAATAATGGGATATTTTCAATGTCCAACTTTCCTAAACCTTTTCTGCTTATGAAAAAATAACCAAACAGAATGACTTCATCCACTGTAGCTGCTGATGTTCTTTTTCAACCTTGTAATTAAGAGCAATTTTTTTATTTTACGCTACGTGTTACTGCCTTACTGTTGGCAAGGCTGTGTATTGCAGATTATGAATGGGATGGGTAAAAGGCAGCAGGGAGAGAAAAGACATGGACAGAGTGGCCGCAATTTAGTTTTAAGCTGGCTCCACCCCACTTGTCATGCTGTGTTGTTTTGTTGTGCTAACCATGACAACTGTCTGAGTGGCTCCATCCAGTTTAAGGATTATTCTGGGTGAGAGAGCTGAGGAGGAGAGGAGAGGAGAGGAGAGGAGAGACGAGAGAGGAGGAGATAAAAGGCAGATGGGTGTGGAAGAGACAAACAGAGAAGAGAGGATGAAAAAAAATAATTAGAGAGATTACAGAGTGTTGGGTATGTAGAATTGTAGCTGCATGCTGCAGGAAACTAACGTGAGTGATCAAATTTATTCTGGCATGACAATAGATTCGTATGGTCAAGAAGAATAAACTCAACACAACTGCTTTAATAGTTATGACAACATGAGGACAAGAGGCGTTGGAATTATGGAACAATGTTATGAATCATTTAGACCACAATGACCAGCAAGCCTGCCAGTTAGTCTGGCCGCACATTTTCAAAAGCTATGTCTTTTGAACATCTGGCCACTCAATGCTTATTAGATTATATTAGTTTTAATCTCAACTGACTGCATAATATAAATAATATTGTTTGGTCTTTTACGAAATTAGAAATAATATTCCCACCGTGCATAAAGTGAACATTTCACTCATCATAGACGATTGTGATAAGAGTTGTTTAAATATGTCTGTGATTTTATGTCATTTCATTTCATGAAATTTCCTGTCTTGAACAGATTCTAAAGAACTCTAAATCAGGAGTGTATTTATGTATGCAGTGAATGAACTAATTAACTTTCTGTAGCTTTCTTAATTTTCAAAACCCCTCAAAAAATACCCATATTGGCTTCATTTAATGTTATTTCTATCTTTCTTTCCTCCATATATGCTTCCCTCTTTTGTAGGAATGCTCCCTGTCCTCCTGCTAGCTGGGTTGATTCTGGCTCTGTCCATCCCTGGCACTGTGTCTGAGTCAGCCACGCTGCGGTTCCTGGGGCAGACTGAGTTTGTTGTCAATGAGAGCAGCACAGCTGTGGTCCGTCTGGTGGTGGAGAGAGTGGGAGACCCAGTCAATGTGACGGCTTTGGTTCTGGTAAGACACAAGACAAGCTCATCGTCGATTACTCATTGTGCATCGATACTCATCAAGCTGTCAAATCATCTATTCTGTCTGTATCTGATGACTTTGCTGTGTTGCTGAGCTCTGTGTCCAGTGAAGGAGAGAATAAGTGACCTTTTTTGGCAGTGGCCAGTGTGCAGACGAGCGTCTGCAGAAACTGTCTTGGAAATCACTGGATGTGTTTTAGCTGGATGAGCTGGCCACGCAGTAAAGTGTGGTTGGGGGGTTTCCCATGCTTTTTGGTATTTCTAACAAACTTCTTGAATGAATTATGATACCTGGGCTTTCTAATTAGTTAATGGAATACTGTATAATATCAGGTTTTCCTTCAAGGGAACTACTGAGCATGGACAAAGGAACATTGAAAATCAAGATCGAGCAGATAATGGCACCAGTAGAAAGGAAGGAAAGAAAAAGGAGCAAAATGTCTACTTGTGAAAGGGCCAAGCCTTCCTATTGGCTCAGTTCTCTAAGGCACAAATCATACAACATCCTGGATTCAAACCCATCTTTGATCTATTGTGCCACGTTGTCTCCATCTCTCATATGCCTTTCCTGTTCATCTCCATTTCACATTAAAAAAATAAATGCAAAAATTCTCACAAACAAACAGAAAAGCTTTCTTTAGTTAAATGGTGAGTGATACAATTCTACCCTTGCTTGTGCCACCCAGCTAGAGGGAGTCGACACAGGGGACTTTGAAGCCATCAACGCTGCAGCCTTCCTGCTGTCCACGGAATCCAGTAAGACCATCTTCATTGCTGTGAAAGATGACGACTTGCCTGAAGCCGATGAGACATTTACCTTCAACCTTACACTACAGGTATGTGCCCATTGATTGTCTGCAAGTTTATGTGTGTGTATGTGTGCCGCGATATACCGATAATGACAATAAAGATGACATTAAAAAGGGAAATGTGTAAATAGTCTAGTGCAGGTGTTAGGCCTTGTGGTTTATCAGTTCATCTGGTTGCCTTTTCGCTATACATTAACTTTTATTGTTCCTTTTAAATGCTACTGTACAGTTATGATTACAGACTCTCTTTCCACCTCCCTACTCTTGTATTTTGAGTGTATTTCATTCACCAAAGAAAGAGGCAAAACACACAATAAACAAAGTGAAAGATTAATTTGACTGACATCATTATTTGTATTATTTTTATTTTCTACAGATGTTGTGATAATATCGTTATCGTGAATACTTTTAACCGCGATAATCGTGCAGTAAAGTCTGATATTGTCACAACCCTAGTGTGTGCCATCTTTTACTTTGCAGTTTTAAATACTGTATGTCACCAAATGTTGGATTGATGATTACTCCCTCTCCTCTTCCTTTTCTCACTCTCTTCTCTCCGGAGCTCCAAGCTTCCTTTCCACAAAGTCACACTGTTCTAATTCTTCCCCCGACCGTCCTAAACCCTAACCCCAGCTTCTAGGCAATAGAGAGAAGGGGTGGCAGCTACAGTAAGCCTGGGAGGCTCTGAGCTGCAGGGTCTTTGATGTGTCTGCTCTGTAGGAGTTTGTCAGGGCTGGCCTGGGTGGGGTCAAGTGTTGTATGCGCCACTGAGGTTCCCCACTAAAAGACACCTTTGTGAAAAGAAATTAACTCTGACAGGCACAGAATCCACAGCAGATTAAAGTGATTCTCTCATTCACTATCCCCATTGACTTTGATGGGCATGTCCGTTCTGTGGATTTCATTTCTGTTTATTTTGTGCGTTCACCATTGCAACCGACACACTATTGCAGATGAAAGCTCAGTCTGACAATGAACGAATGAATTCACAACCCAAGTACATTCAAATCTTTTCATGCGTTTTGAGACTTTTTTTGCTGACACCACTAAATGCACCATCACCAGAAGGTGCAACTTGCTACTATATTCTAGTTAAGTTATGGTAAGATAAAGAAAATAGACTGATGCCTTACCATTAATGTTTTGTAGTATATTATTGTGCTTTCGCCATTGTCCATAGCCTTTTATAGGACAGCTACAGACATTTTTAAGTTTGAAAATGATTTTTAAAGAGTATACATTGTGAACCCTTGTCAAAAGAATTACCATCACAACCCAGGATGCCTTACACCTAGAGACTATCTCCATGGTTTCATGTAGCCTTTAGCTGTCAAGTTTGATTGATTAGCTAGGGGGGCCTGGTCTTGCTGTCTGCCTGTCTTATCCCTCACTAAAAGACCTAAGACAGACTGATCAGCTCTGTACATTTACTTAACAGCAACAGCTCTGAACAGCTGTCGGCAAGAGTACCCTTCTTCACAACATTTTCAATTTGACGCTGCATTTTTGTGACATCTGGTCAAAATCCAGTAGTGCAAGCCCGTATTTAGCCTGCTACTGGAGTGAAAGACCAGATGAGGCCCACTTAGCCCTTCTGTTTACACTACAGCGGAGACAATGCTTTGGCCAAATGCTACCCTATCAGCTTACTAAAGGACTGTCTGGAGGATGAATGTGCACTACAAAGGGGTGCCATAGATCAAGCACAAGTAAGAAATAAAGGGTTGATCCGGGTACATTTATCATTTAGAGTTGAATCTGCAAAATCAGTTTCAATCAAAAATATTGTACTAACTGTGTTAAAAGTACAGTATAACAGCATTTGTTATAAAGAAATAGTGTATAATTGTTGTGGAGCAGAGCAGGTGCGGACGACCATCATTGTTTGTGGAAAAAAAAGGTAAAAACACACAGTGGGTCGTAGCATATTAGATTGGGGAAGGCAGGGTTCATGTCGTGCTACATACACACAACAGAGCTGGCTATTGAGTAGCCAATTTGTGTGCATGAATTGCTGCACATTTAAGTATGTTTCTGTAGTTGGGCACACTAGAGTGTGTGAGTACGTGCGCGAGCAGCTTCTTGGCTCGACCAGTGGCTTTGCTTTGTGAAAGCGTGTGGATTTTGTGTCTGTGAGTTGACTGCTACAAGAGCTGAGAAGCAGAGAGAAAGCCCTGTTACAGCTGGGAAAAGCCATTTGAATAGAGGGATGAATGCAAGAGGCCTTGTTTTTCATTTTCTCTTTTGTTTGCTCTCACCTTAACCTGCGCACACGCACACGTTAAGTGGTTTTGCTAAGGACTACCAATTGGACTGTGTTTGGCTGAGATGAATGGAAAACATTTCGAAATTATTTTTAGGGGAGAAATTAGTGTTTCTGTTTATCATCAAGTCAAGACTCTCATAGTCTCATAGTAATTTTCCAGAACACCTGCACTAACTAGCTTATGTCCAGATGTTTGTATGCGGCAAAGGGATTTTGGAGGTTTTGGTGGAAGCCTGCACACTTGAGCTCAAACAAGGTGGTTGTCAGCACAGCTGGTCCATGAGATGCTTGTGAAAACATTGGCCAGCTCACTAATGGAAACCTTGAAAAGTTAGACCAAATAACAAGGCTGTAGTCTTTCTCTTCAATTGGATTCAGAAAATGGAAAACCGTCCTTACACAGATCATAAGTTACAGTTCCTTTGTCAAGTTAAAAACACATAGCGTAAGCCTGGTCAAGCCACAGTGTGATATTAAAAATTCTAAGTTTGTCTGGTCTTAGTGCCGAATCACAGGGCACAGCGCAAGTCCTGAAGAGGTATCCCGCTGTGAGCTAACCTGACAAATCAACTGGGCTGAGACCAGTGCTTCCTGTCTTTGTGCCTTCTCACCAGGGCCTCTCAGTGGGAGCACAGAAATGAGGTGAAGACAGTGGATAAAACAGGTGCTCTGGTTTTTCCCATGAGCACTAGTGTCAGGGGAAGGTTAAAATATTTTAAGGTGTATGTATACTGTATATTTGTCCTGGTTCTATCTAACCATTTCATTTCTACCTGCATTTCAGAGCTCCTCTAATGGTGTGACAGTCGGAACACCAAACAAGGCAACCATCACCATCCTGTCCAATGACAATGCCTTTGGAATAATTGCCTTCAACTCAGTAAGAAACTCCTGCAATTCATATGCATTCTACATCAATCATAGTTAGTCAGATGATATAATTATGCAAATATGTTAACTGTTGCTTACAGTGCAGTCTTTGAGGTTACTATTCTAGATGCGTATACACTTTTTAGTAGGAAAACAACTGCACTCAACTCAAAACAGTTTTTTCTTATTAGAAGCTAAACTCCCTGGACTTTTCCTTTGACCCGTTAAACTGTCGGCATCTTTAAAAGGAATAGTTGACCCAAAAAATGAAAATTTATGTCATTATCTACTCACCCCCATGTCGATGGAAAGTCGGGTGAAGTTTCTTTGTCCACAAAACATTTCTGGAGCTTCACAGCAAAACAGTGTTGCTGCATTCTCCTAAACATTTGGAGTAGATGGAAACTTGTTTTAAAACATTAAGAAACATAAAATGGCTCCATACAACTCGCCTGGTGTAATCCAAGTTTCCGGAAGCCCCAAGATCCAAAATTGATTTGAGGAGACGTCATTTACGCCCCTTTTTAAGCTGAAATCTTCACTGTGAAGGTTCGCTTTCACCTTAGCAGCTATAGTGAAGATTTCAGCATGTAAAGGGTGTAAATAACATATTTTAAAATCAATTTGGGCTTTAGGAGAATTGGATTATGTCAGATAAGCTGTATGGAGCCATTTATTCCCCTGGTTGTTCATTTACATTTTTATGGGAATTTTATGGGAATGAGTAGATAATGACTGAATTTTAATTTTTTGGATGAACTGCTCCTTTAAATGGTATAAGAAATGCTGAACTGTCCATTACTGGAACATGTTCCAACTATTGTTGATAATACAGTATATTCCTCCTACTATCAATACATTAATCCTGCTCCAGTCATTTTTCTGTTAGGTGCCAGGCTGCTTCAAATTTGCACTTACGGTCAGCAATATTGTAAAACTTGGCTGATCAAACCAACCTGTACTTGTATTTGTGACCAGCTTTATAATAATTGAGACCACTGATGTTAGTGAGCAGTAGTAGAATGTAAATGGAGTAATTTGGACCCATTTCTGCAGAAAGGGGTTCAATGATGCCAGTATTGTGATTGTGGGAAAAGTGACCATTTGGTGGTTGTGGGTTTCCAGGGGCAATGAAAACCACAACACACCCTGGATTGAGTTATCAGTGGGAGTTTATTGTGTTTCCATGGTAGCGGTGGTATATTGGGAACTGTTTGCCCTACCACCCCCAGATAGACTTAAATGCTGGATAATGATTTTGCTTGCTTAGAATCAATAAAGGCCTCCTGACCTTGGGAGATGTGTTTATGTTAGAATACTGAATTAATTCCCATATAGCATTTCTTTGCTTTATTTTCTTCTTTGTTTGCATTTTCCTGGATTTCTTTTTGTTACGGCAAATTGAACTTGAATTATGTAGGAAAACAGAAGTGAATTTAATTTCCAAATCAATTCAATCCAATCCAATCCAAATCCAGACCACAATAAGGACTTTCAAATGCAGTGAGATTGAATGTGATTATTACTCCATGTTACCATGGAATATAGTTTTCGATGCTGCAATAGATTTATTTACTGAAACAGAATACAATATCCAAATAAAAAATAAAAAACAAATTCATTGATCAATTTAAACACACTGAGATTAGAAATTATTTGTTCACTATTATATGTAATGAGCAGTATCTATAAAAATGTGTAGCAGTTCCAAAAGTGCACATTGACCACAAAAAAATAAATATATAAAAAAGCCAGGAAGGATAACTCAAAATCAAATAAATCAATGTAAATCAAACATTCTCCTTGGCAGATTTTTGTTTTTGCAGTCAGCTGTCTATACTTGATAAGGGTCTGCCTTGATTTGTCAGTAAAGAGATATTCAACTCACTTTTCCTTCCTCCTCAGGGCCCATTTCAACTTGTGTTTGTTTGTTATTGCAAAAAATATGATGCTTCATCATAATTTCCCAACATAAGAATAAGAAAATGTGTTGAAATTGATTGAACTGAACTGATTGGGGTTTTATTTCTGGATTGTCTGTTTTACTGTCTCACCCTTTTCATCTCAGACTGAAGAGATCGTAGTCAATGAGCCAAGAGGAAGAAACCATTATGTGCCATTCACCCTCATTAGAGAAAAGGGAACATATGGGACTGTGACTGTGGACTTTGAGGTGAGAGCGAAATGTGCTGTACATAAAAGACACTCTGCTTTAGGACTGTCAGTGTTATGTTTCTGGCTTGTTTCTAGCTTGTTGAAGATGCTTTTGTAAGCTTATCCCACTAAACATAGAAATGTGAATCTAAGATTTTGGAGAATTTCAAAGTAAAAAAAACAACAAAGGAGCAAACAAGGAACATGCAATTATTTGATGCCATTTAATTCAATGTTAGGAAATATTCCAATAGTTATATGCAGAATATTCCCGATAAATGGACATGTCGAAGTGTAAACATCTCCTGTTCAGATCTCTGAAGGTCCTAACCCTGCCATTGAGGACCTCAGTCCAGACAGAGGGAACATCACCATTCCTGTTGGACAGGCTGTAGCGCACTTCAGTATCCTCATCCAGGACGACCAGGTATTGAAGAAACTCCTCATTTAAAACTAACTGAAACAAATGAATCCATATATGTGGCATGTGGTCACATATACTATTGATTAGCTTGCATTGATTTGTCTCTCCATCTGTGCCTCCATCATCTTTTTCAGACCTTGCTAGTTTGATTCTTGGTTGACAAAAGTTATCAAAAGTAGTTAAAGGGGCTTATATACTGTACATAGAAAATGTATTGTGGCACTTTAAAAGAATATCCAGATTGCCCAGATGAGTTTGCCATTTTAAAGGGCAAACATTTCAAAGCTTGGAAGCAAACGTTTTTTTTAAGTCAAATACTCAGGGTTTTGAAAATTTTGATGTTAATGTGTTTGCTCTTTGTTTGTCAGATCCCAGAGGATGATGAGGTGTTTTCAGTGAGGCTAACGGGTGTGGCAGGTGGAGCCCTCCTCAGGCCCAACGCCAGCAGCGTCAAGCTGAGAATCCGGCGTAATGACAGCCCACTGCGGTTCTCCCACTCTATCATGGCAGTGCCAGAGTCCGCTGGAGTCATTGCCCTCAATGTGACCCGTGGTCGGTTGACTGAGGATGGGCAACTCGTCGGCTCTGTTGACACCGAGGTTCCTTTTTATGAATCCAGTTATTTCTTTACCTAGATTTTTGACTGTTAAAGAATAGGGCACAAGCACTTTTAATTACATAGGCACAGTATATAGTATAAATTTGTATAAACCATCTGGACTATACTGTCTTTAGGTCTCTGTAGATTACATGGTGGTGAGCGGTGATGGAGTGGGCAGCGCCACACCAGCTGTGGATTTCCTCGACCTACAGCGAATCAGAACAGTCACTTTCCCTCCATTCGTCTACAAGAGCAGCCTGCTGTTCAAGATCAGTGATGATGACGTGCCAGAAATCGCAGAATCCTTCCATGTGGTCTTGCTGGAGGAGACCATCAGAGGAGACGCTGTGCTAGTATCGTCCAATGCTGTGCTAGTGACCATCGAGCCGAATGATAAGCCTCACGGTGTCCTGTCAATCAGCAGCAGCGCAGTCATTCAGCCAATCACCATCAATGAAGACCTGACACAGAGGTGGATATCTTACGAATACTTATGAAACACAGATGACATATGTATTTTCTCCCACTGAATGGGTATTATAACATCTTTAACATGCTGTATATACTATCTAAAAATAAGTGCAAAGGTGCCATAATAAAGATTAATGTGTCTTCAACCATCCTTTCTTTGTTCGTCCAACGTTTCCTGTAGATTTGAAGGCATCATTATTGTAAGAAATGGAGGCAGCTATGGTGTTGTGTCTGCCAACTGGTCCATCAGTAGGAACTCCAGTGACCGCACCCCAGTGTCAGATGATTTGCTGCCTGCGGCGGGGACAGTGAAATTTGCTGCCGGTCAGGTGATGGCTGTGATTCCAATTAACATTGTGGCAGATGATCTTCCTGAAGAAGCAGAGGCTTTTCTTCTCAAGCTGCTGCCCAATACTGTAACCGGAAAGGCTGAGCTCGACGAACCCACGGAGGTGAGTTTAGAGGTCTCCTTTGATAGGTTTTGATTTTAATTTACTTATGTATGGCTGCTCTGTGTTGCTATAATTGGTTTGTAACAGAGAGAAAGCAGAGAGACAGAACGCTGCACTTGTTAGGGAACATGTCCTCCAGATGTTGTTCATGTGTTATGCACGTGTGTGTGACCCACTGTTAGGTACAGTGGCAAACTTGGCACATTCTGCAAAATTCGACCCCTTTATGTGTCACTTTGCTCCATGGGTGTTCCCTTAATGTGGCTGAATCAATCAAGACAAAGCGGAAACAGCAGGCACGCTCTGTGTGGTGTCTGTTTTTCTTTTTTAGAAAGCGCGAGGAGGTGGTGACAGGTTTTCTTATAGCTTCCATCTTTGTCCAAGCCTCTTGACCATGTGTGAAAGCAGTGGGCAGACCTAAGTCTTGTTTATGTTGAAGGCATAAGATGAGACACGTACAAACTCTGCTTTGGTCACATACAAACACAAAACCAGAGCACCACCTCAGGTTCTGAGGTTACAGGGTCTGTTTGCCATCTGTGCAGAAAGAGAGGTTTAAAAGGCATTCCTTGAGGAATTGTGCTGTTGGACAAGTTAATCAGTGTTGTCATTAATGTTGCAAATCATATATCACACATTACACTGAGCTGTAAATTGGCTGTTGTGAGCATGCCAAGCAATGCACCAGACAAGTGTGGTATTCAGTGAAATGAATGAGCCTCAGTTGCAACGCTCATGAAAACTACTTTAGCAGTCTTCGCAGAGTTAATTAAAGAGGCTTCCTGTCTAAAGTTAGCTCAGGGATCTGTTTTACTACTTTCACCTCTCCTTTCTTCCCTTTATGACCCAAGATACAGTCTTAGCAACACAAAAACAGGATACACAGCAAATCCTCCAAAGTAATTGATGGTTAATCTGTGCTGCATTGCAATTATCCCCTGGTGAAATGGTGATGTTCCTCTGTCTGGACTGAAGTCCTCAATGGCAGGGTTAGGACCTTCAGAGATCTGAACAGGAAGGGGATAAAGTGATGTTTACACTTTGGCATGCCCATTTATCATGAATATTCTGAATATAACTATTGGACTATTTCCTACCATGGAATTACATGGCGTCAAAGAATTATATGTTTCTTGTTTGTAAAGGTTTCAATGTCATTTGAATCTAATATCTCCAAACTCTGACTGGCAATAAGTAAAAGAGAACACATGTGCTATCAAGACACATGACATGAAAGTAGGCTGCCTGGCAACAGGAGTAAACACTGACGACCACAAAGCATTGCATTTGTGTACTGTAATTACATTTGGTTACCTCCAAATGTAAATTGTTTTCTGTCTCTGATGATACCCAGCGTCCATGTTGAAATGAAAAGCAAAGTGCACACAGTAGGTGCCAAGCTACAAGAAATTCTGAGCACCGCGACAGCTTGTGTACCCTTCGTGCTCGGCGCGAAAGATGCAATGACATTTTTGTCGTGTGCACCCTTGTGGCGGTGACAATACGGCAAGCATAAACCACACTTAAGTAACAACATTTTAGTGAATCAACTTAACTAGTATAACCTTTCCCAGTACACAACGAAGTTATGTGTTTCCCACAAGATACAGAAAATTTGTGTTGTGTTGTGTGTTTGTGTGATCTTTCCTTCATCAGTCAAAATGTAATGTATGCCTACTTTCTTTTGCTGATTTGTTGTTCATTCCTACTCTTCATGTGGTCTTCCTCCACCCTTCCCCCAGATCGTGTTCTACATTCAGGACAGTGACGACGTCTATGGGCTTTTTCGGTTTGACCCAGCAAAAGAACAAACTGTCCAGAGTCAACCCGAGGGCCGTTTCCTGTCACTACATTTCCTGCGAGATGGTGGCACACTGGGGGATGTGTCTATGACCCTCACCGCCCTCTACATTCCTGCAGGTCCAGTAGATCCAGCACTGGCCCGTGACCAGGTTCTGAATGTTAGCAGGTCCATTAATGTGGTTTTTGCCCGTGATCGGATGGTACACGTCATATTGCCAATCCGGAATGATGCCTTTCTGCAGAATGGAGCTCATTTCTTAATACAGGTAATTAGGCTGGAAACAAGGTACAGAACAACACAAAATTGACAAATGTGTGTATTAAAATTTATTTTTTTGTCGCATTTAATGATATTTTAAGTTCTGGCAACATCTTGCTTGCATGTCCAAAAATGTGCTCTTTCTGTTTTTGCTTTGTACTCGCCAAATCAGTGCAATCCAAAATTTAAGTTCCTCATTTTAATGAGAATGTTAATTTGGTACTCAAATCTGACATGTTGCTTTGGGATTTGCCCATGTTTCTAAACTAGCAACAACAGCTAGCTCTTAAACAAGTAAAAAATACGCACACACTTTCAGTCAAACCCTTCAACGCAAACAAAAAGGGACAGAATAGAAATGACCAGACGGTGAAGAAAGAGAAGTGTCTTTGATGAATAAATTAATATAATAACATGTTTAATTTTTCAAAACGTCTTCTCTATACATCTATCCCCTTGTTTCCCTGTTTCAGCCTTCTGTTAATTAAGTTGTTTCTTCTTTTTCCCCTAGTTGAATACACTGGAGCTGGTTGACATCAACCTTCCAATCCCTTCAAACAGCCCAAGGTTTGGGGGACCTCGAAACCTGACTTTGACCGTCACCCCTGACATTGCTAACGGGGAAATCGGCTTTACGAGTAACACCACAGTGGTAATTCATGAACCAGAGGACAGCAATACCAGCACAGTAAGATATGACCTCTGTTTTCAGCAGTACTACATACAAATAGCACCAGTTCTGTGATAATTGTCTTAGCATCATGTAAAACAACATAGATCTCAATTTGTATCAAAACTCCCCAGTTGTCATGTACTCTGTAAAGTGTTAAATTAACCACCACTGTAAAAGAAAAAGACAGGTTTCCTATTTGGCCACTGTAACTGAGAAGAGTCTCTAATCACTGACTTTATAGCCACTATGCTTCTAGTCAGAAAACGCCCTTTGTCTGTGTTCAGAAAGTTTTCTGTATGTGGGATGTTTATTCGAATGGTGTTTGATACTGCAGGTAAGCCTCCCTCTGCGGCGTGATGGGACAGACGGTCAGGCTGAAGTGTTCTGGAGTCTTCAGCCAGTGGGAGCCAATCGTGTGGATATAACTGATAAAGACCTGGAGCCTCTAAGTGGCTCTGTGGTCTTCCTGTCCGGACAGAGTGATGCTTCCATCAACTTCACTGTCATGGCTGACAATATCCCAGAAGTCAACGAGACCTTATTGCTCACTCTGGATAGGTATGGATTCACTCAACTCCAGGAAAAGTTACAGTCAACAAACATAAATTTTCATTTTGTTAATAGACATCAAGGTATATTAAACCCCTCTGTTCTGCCAATAACCTTTTGGGGTTGCGAAGCTGATATTGTGTAAATTTTTAGAGCCAACTTTCACAATGAGTGAGTCCAGTGGAACTGGACAGGCTGAGTGGGTGCTATCTCATCCAATCCCTGCTTCGGTTTTCTGGAGATGTGTGTGTGTGTGTGTGTGTGTGTGTGTGTGTGTGTTTGTGTGTGTGTGTGTGTGTGTGTGTGTGTGTGTGTGTGT
>JBBPCS010002658.1:0-13234 GCA_037974645.1 Hollardia meadi
AAACTTGAATTCAGAAGGTGTACGGTTGTATTTTTCTGTTTAATAAGGAAAATAGCTGTAAGAATATTTCCTTTCTTTGTTTTGTTTACTTATTAGACTAAACGCTAAGAGAGAAATGGGACAATTTGTACATATGTAGTCAAATCCTATAGATTAAATTTCTGCTTGAGGTGAAACTGGGTTGAATGCCCAGATGTGTGGTACCTGCCTTTCCCTGTCACCAATTTGTTAATCCCATGACCAGAGACACAGATGTGAAAAGGACTGGATTAGGAAGAATAAATAATCTGTAGGATATCAATCAATGTCAATCGTGCAAACTTAAAACTGCACAGTGACAGTTATGTAACTGAAAACTTCAGACTAGAGAAAAACTCATCTCACAAGTCATGAATATACAGCAGTCAACATGTGGTTTGAATTCATATTTTTGGAGCTGTATATTCATGACTTTGGCGAATACATAAATCCTGTTTTAATTTAAATTCCCTGCCGCCGTGTTTTTCTGTGTGTAATGATTCACACCAGGAGTTTCATTTTGGAATAACAACACGCATTTAGAGCTAAGCTTGTTGTACAATAAACTTTGTTTATTAAAAAAAAAAGGTGTCATTCAAGACGGCATTCAGTTTGCAAATTGGTACATTTACATGCACACAATTATGTCGCTATTCCTAACGCTGCAAGACAGCCAGAGGCTGTTTAAGCTGCAAAAACAAATTGCTAAATCCTCATTATAATCCTGTTTACAAGGAATTATTCTGACTGTCTAGATTATTCAGGAAATGATGGAGTTTTTCACCAACTGAAACTAAATTTAACCTCACAATTCCAGCGTGCCTTTGATGCAGCTTGATCAGCCAGTACTACATCTGATTTGACTTGTGTCTGCTGCCTTCCAGATTAAATTTAATGTTGAATATCCCCTAATCTTCTTTAGTTTACCAAAAGTAAGTAGAGGAATCTTTTGGATCCCCAGCCAAGCTTTTAAAAGAAATTTATTTTAACATGTTTTTTTAGAATGGTAATGTGTATTTTGTGGAACTCCTAACAACTTGCAGACAACTGAAGCACGAGGGACTTGAACTAGACAATGTTTTATTGTATTGTGTTCTTTTCTAAAATGTAAAGCAACAAATAGACCTAACTATAGCTGTTAAATAAATGTAGCAATGTACAATATTTTCCTCTGAAATGTAGTGGAGTAAAAGGATAAAGTAGAATAAACTGGAAATTCTCAAGTACAATAAATCAAAATTGACCTCGAGCCCCTGAAAGACTGCACAGCCATAACTAAACTTCTTAACATATTGCAGCGCAAGCAAACATGTCATCTCTGACACATCCAACTGTGACAGGCTGAACTGTAAACAAGGTTGTTAGCCATATTGTTGTGTGAGATTGTTTGTTTGTTAACAAAGCATGTCTTTCATTGCTTTGCCAAAAATACACTCTGCATCTCATAGTTAAAGTTAACAATCCCATTAAGCTGTCAGCCTTTCCGTGCCTGCGCCTGGCTGATGAGACTTTACGTCTGAACATTTCCTTCAAAGCCAACTGTTCCCCTTTCAGGAATTTGCCTTGGTGTCTCTGAGTTATCCTCAGTTAGCCTCTAAATTGTTATGCCAGCCAGCATTTGAGATGGGAGCCACCGGCATGCAGAGTTCTTCCTCCTGTTTAATGCACATAGGCTCAAGTTCCTGTCTGCAAAACTTAACCAAGCCACGACACAAGCAGCGCAGAAAACGTCCTCGCTGAATTGGAAGGCCAAAAGAGAACAAACGAACAGGTCTGTGACACTGGATCCTCGTTGTTTCTGTCGTGTTTGCTTTCCAAAAGCAGTACGTAATATACAGGAAGCAAGTGGTGAAATTAAATTTACATTTCCTTGAGTACTTAAGTACAAATTCCTTGTACTTTACTCAAGTATTTCCATTTTATGCGACTTTATCCTTCTTCTCCACTACATTGCTCTGACAGCTTTAGTCACTTTTCAGATTACACTTTCTCATACCCTTCCTGTCCAGTGAAAACCATGTATCTCCAAATGTGTTGATTTTAAATGTTTGTGCTTAACTGAAGGATTAAGTGTTTCTTTATGGGTTGAAAAAAAATCTATTTCTTAAGCTTAAAACCCTCTTGGATTACCTTAAAATACATCGTCACCAAGTGGAAAACTTGAGCTCATGTCATGGTTTTTATTTTGAAGTACTGTCCTCGTGTGTCTTGTCTTACGTCACACTTCCTGTCTTTGTTCTTTTCTGTGATCGTCTGCCCCGCCCTGATTAGTTTCACCTGTTCTTTGTTATCCTTCCCTTTCTTGTGTATTTGACTCTGTGTGTTCCCCTTCTTTCTATGACGGTTCATCGTGTTACCTAGTCTGCCTTTGGCATATCATTTCCTGTGTTCCCAGTGGTTTTTGGAGTGCACCCACAGGCTAGTCTCTCAAAACAAGGATCCCACTGTGAGGAGTTTTATCGGCTAGGACATCGAGCTCCATCTGGGTCCAATTCCTCGAGTTTCTTGGCACATTTGTGACATTTTTACAGAAACTTGGTTCTAACAAAACAACACTACAAATATGATGAGCTTATTTTTATAAGATGATGCTTTGCTGTAGATAAAACCTTGAACATCTGCAGTAAAATACAGTATACTCTGACATTTTGCTACATAATGACTCCTTTTACTTTTGATACTTTAAGTAAATTTTGCTCATACATACTTTTACATACGTAATGTTGTGAATGTAGAACTTTGAATTGCAGTGGAGTACTTTCACATTGTAGTATTGATACTTGGATCTGAAATACTTTTTCCACCACTGCTTTCACTGACACATTACTTTATTTCACAATTTCATAAATAATTACTTGCGACATTGTTAAATGGCCTGCATTAATATATGTGTATTTTCATAGAAAAACAGCTCTCACATAGGAATGTACCCTAGTGATACCAGAAAATGTTATCTAAGATAAGATAAAAGCCACATACTGTGCTCCTGCGATCATGATGCTAAATCTTGTGAGGCTACATAAGGCGCTGCTCATAGAAATAACCAAAAAACATCTTGAGTGACTGCAGCTACTCCATAATGCAGCTGCATATGTATACAGTAACACCTGTGCTGAGGTTGTTACACTGGCTTACAGTGAATCAGAACTGATTTAAATCCTGGTTTTTAAGGCCCTACATGGTCTGTATGTCTTTGACAGGCTTGTGAGCTATGAACCAGCTAGACCTCAGGTCATCTGGAACAGGTTCACACAAAAACTGGTGAAACTGCCTTCAGCTTTTATGCTCCAGACTCGTACGAACACTGCTCTGTTTAAGACTCTCCGTCGAAGTGAAGCACAGCACAGACAGGTCTTTCAAACAGGGATCTCACTGTGGCTCCTGTGGAGAGCTGGCTACAATCAGCACAAGTTCAGAAGATGAGATGAATTCAATCTTTTCCTGATGGATGATGCTGACAACGGTTGCTGACACGTCAGCGTGTCAGATGCTCTAGAGGCACTCACAATTTTCCTGAGGGGCGTCAGGTCTCCCTGTGTTGCATGACCCAACCATTTGTTCACACCGACAGATCTGAAGGACATATTTCCACCTAGAATTGGTTGAAAATCCTGAGGTGTTAATTTCACGGGAAAGCCTCTGCAAGATGTGGACACGCTTCAGCAAGCTGCAGGTCAACCTCTCCGAGGAAAATGCTCAATGTTTGAAGTTTTCTTTCTTTCTTGGGGGACCAGGATGGCCCATTGGGAATAGATGTACCTAGCACATAGGTGGCCACAGGTTCTGTTCCAAGCAGTTACTCCCTGACTCCTTCACACTAACAAGAGTAGAGGACCTTTCACTGATGCTGATAGCCCCAATGTGGGCAAAGAGCCCACGGTTAATGGAGATTGTTCTGCTCCCCTGCAGCCAGCCGTGGCCCTTTCTGTTGCACCGGGAGAGGAGAGATTTCATTATTTCATCCTTAGCTGGAACGCCTCGCCTTACAAGCCTGGCACATGACAGGTTTAATTTGAATGCAGTGAGGCTGGTTCATGTCATTGACACTATTCAAAGTGCAGGGGCCCTGACCACAAAGTCTATATGCAGGTGGTGTGGAAAATTATTTCAACACTATTTGGCAGCTTCTTCAGGAAATGTTGGATGAGAACGAGTCAATGACACTGACTCAGTACTTATACTGCACTTAAGTACAAATTTGAGGTACTTTTATGTCCATTTTATGCAACTCTGTATTTCTACTCTACTATATCTCAGAGGCAAATATTGTGCGGTTTACTCCTTACTCCTCTTGTACTTATGTTTGTCTGACAACTATAGTTACTCTTCAGATTACACTTTATTTAATGATTTTAAATGTTTCTGATAAACTGAAGGATTAAGTGTTCATGTGTTGAAAAAAATCTCCTACTTCTTAAGATGATCAAAAATGCATTTTAATGAACCTGAAAACCTGCCTGTTTTTCTGAGCTCATGAAAAGTTGAGGATTTAGCTTATTTTCCTTTGTTAACAGTTGTGGAGACGTCCCTAGATCTTTATATAATTTAATGTAAATTAAATGTGCAGAAGATTTTCTACATAGCTTTTCACTTATCTTGTGATAATAACAGCTCATTGAAATTACTGAAATGCTGATATTAAGAGGCGGGGCCTACGAGCATGATTTGTGACATCACAAAAAGTTTGGAAGCCAATCCTGGTCCGATATTCAGCATACACAAGTGTGATGTGGAAACTTGAAGCCTCCAGTGCACAAACACTGAGAATGGACTCTACAGTGAAGGAGGAGACATCTTGTGTCCAGCAGTTAAACTTGTGAAATGAAAAATATTTGAACATTCATTGAGTGTTTAATGAGGGTGAAGGAATAGGCGCACATTTTAAGGATTTTAATTTGGTAATTATATGCCTTAATATATGTATGGAGGGGATCTTTATCAGACCCAGTCAGACGGGTCAAACCCATGTTGGTGGAGTTTGTCAACATGTCATTCACGACTTGCCTTCTGCCCTGCGGGTTGGATGCAGCCCACTGTGTGTGTGCTCAGGCATCTCTATTGGGAATGATGACGTGATTAAATGAACTTGTGATGTGAAAGTCACTTAACTGATTCCCCAAAGAGATACATACAAACAGAAAGAGTGCATATGTGGCTGAGAGCGGGAACATAACTTTGCTTAGTAATTGTGTCATGTGCAATTCCATGCTTCCTATCAGGCAGAAGGCACCACCACATTTTGTTGTAGTTAACGAAACTGACACTTAAACAGCTCTCGGGCGTGCCCAGGTGTAAGAATGGGCACAACTTTTTTTTTTCTCCACGTTCCTCACATTCCTTCTTCCATCACAGTTCACTGCTGAGGCGCCCTAAATCACACCTGTGTTGACAGAGATGGAGGTGGCATGCTTTCAGGAGACAGATCGAGCTCTAAAACAATGTAGATTCACCTTCATTCAACATCTGTGAATGTAAATCTCAGTTGGTCTCAAACATACAGCAGGAGATGCAAATAGCTGCTCCGGTTTTTATCTGTTAATGCAGTATTTCATTCTCTGGGGCCTGTTTATTGATCGCTTCAACCAAGGTCTGCTTTATCATTCAAGGCAGCTGCTCATACGACGTGATGTTTCCATCGGGGCAGACATCATCTGACCTCCTTCTGAAACATCAGATTCAGAGCGTTTATCCAGGTGTTTATGTGTGAGATTCATCATTATTCAAGTGTCGCTGAGCCGTCAAGTCAAATATGTCAATATGTTGGTGTCTGCAGTTTGTCAGCATGAGCAGCATGAATTGAAATGTATCAAGTGAAGATTGCAAACTGGTACTAACAACTGATTTAATATAAATAATACATGTGTGGAGGTTTGTGGTTCTTATTTGTTTCTAAACATGTTTTGTTACTCATTTCGCTCATTTACAGTATCATAACCTTGCGGCACGTACATCTGTCTTGCCTCAGCTTTGCTTTCCTATTGTAGCACTCACTGCCAAGTAGTTTTAGGAGAATGTGTGACCTGCAGCGACAGCACAACCCACATTGTTTAACTCATCATTAGAGAAAATAGTCCCATCGATTTAAGCAGTTGTTTTTTTTTTAGATGTCAGTTCTCCGCGCTGCAAAAACCACAAACACTTGCACTTAATGTTTTGGGTTGAAGGCAGATATCTCTGAGGCAACCTAGATAAACAACACCTCATTATTTGCTAGATGCCTTTTTTTTCTCCTTTTGTTTTGTTGTTGTTTTGGGAATGTGGGTGAACCTTGAAGTATTCACACACAAAATGTTTCACCTGCCTACATCATCTTGCAATGGATAATTTCAACGTTTGTTAGTGTGACACATAGTGTGAGTATTGGTAAATTGAGACAGTTAAGCTTTGCACTGAATATCTTTTCAAGGAATATACAAAATCAGCCAAAACCAATGCTTATGCATCGCTGAAAAGGCATCTGATAAGGAAAAAAAGGTCACATGTATATGACATCATTTAAGTGGGCGTGGCATGGCGTGCAGTGACACCAGCGTTCTGACGTTTAAAAAAATTGTTGTGCTTATAAGAATCTAAAAACAAATACTTAAGGTTTCATTCCAATTTATTTTGGATGTAAAAGGGATGTAATTGTGTATCAAAATTACTTTTAATCAAATCTATAATCTTTTCACCTTTTTGAAAAATGTTTGATTTTGAGGGTGTCCCATTTAACCAATCACCTGCTGTTAAAACGGGACATTGCTCTTAGTCATTTTATAGGGAAAAAAAATGTTTTGGAAAATCACAAATGACATAACTACGTTATCTAGCTTGCCGGAACTAAGCTAAGAAGAGCTAGTATAGTCATGTCTCAGGTAGCCTAGTCTACATAGAAAATATTAGCCTTCCACTCCAATAAAAGTTAGAGGTAAATATTTGTAGCTATGTTACCGGTACTCCTAACCTGTACATAACATTTTTAATTATATTTAATATGGAAATATTTAAAATAAACAATGGAAATGATATAAACAAATAATTAATAGCCTTAAACACCAAAATTCATGTACATTTTAAGAAATGAATGGCAGACGAAAGGCAACAAGGAAGGACAGGAGAGGAGAAGCGAAGAAAAGGACTGAAAGAAAGGTGCAGCTCAAATGAAGAATCAGCCCAGAGTCGAGACAAGACAAGTACCCCAGACATTGTTGCCCCGTGCCAACAGTGTACTTTGGGTACATCCCAAAAAGTACTTTACAATTATTATTATCATAATTATATTTTTATAAATATTTTTATATGGTTATTTAAAGACAGTGGTCTTCATTAATTTCTCTGTTTTTTATATGAAAATATGTGGTGTCCCATTTCACCAGCAGCGCCTGTGAAAAACTGGGGTCAGGACATATATAATAATAATAATAATAATTATTATTATTATTATTATTATTATTATTATTATTATTATTATATATATAATTAATCTTTATTTTTTCTTCTGTACATTGTAGTAAGGAGGTTAATGTTTATAGGAATGTATGAAGTTGGGAGCTGAGGGATGAAAATGTAAATTGTTGCAGAATGCAAATTTTCAGAAAGTGTCCCAAAGTACCAATACTCACCGGATGAATTGATGATGTGAATGTTAAAAAAAAAGAAAAAAGAGGGGACTAAATTTGCCAGACACCATTTTAACTGCAGGACCAAATTGCAAGTCACAAAAATCCATGTTCTCATTGTTAAATCATTTGACTCACACAGGCCTGCAACCCACTATTGACTGCATGTGGCTATTTCTTACTTTTATTGGTTATTACGTGTAAAATATTGTGTCCTGGTTATATTGCAAAAGCAGAACTAAACAATGTTAGCTTTTGTATTGCAACATCAGATACCTATTTTTCATCAGCCTTTTATTACATTTGTCATTTTGAGACAACCTGGCATTGACTTAGCTATTGATTATGTGTCAATTTATGGGTTAAATGGAATATGCTCCAATCCCACATGGGCTCTGTTCAGATCGGTGTCAGAGCTGTGAAGTTCTATTATCTTTTATGTGAACTTTATGAACACTCCTCCAGATAAACACAATCCAGTGTTCTCCCAGGCCATGGTATAAAGATCAGAACACACTTTATTGTAATCTTTAGTATTTTACATAATCCGTGTTGCCTCAGTTATGCGGGGTATTGTGGACAGAATGCAATTTAGTTGAGCCTGCTTTATTTAAATTTAGGTCACAGCCTTTGGGTAAAAAATACTGTACTGACAAAAAACATGATGTTAAATCAGCTTAGTTGACGACTGTGGCCGGGAAAACTACAAAGATTGCAATTTAATTCTCCCAGCCTCTTCCACTGTAGTATTTTTTTAATAGTTTCAGATGGGTTTTAATAATTATTTGAGTCACCAGCCTTGTGTTTTTGTGTCATACCCATTCATTTCCAGTTGATGGCAGCAATACTATTGAGAGTGATCTAATCTCCTTCAAATAAAGAAGCAGAGAAAGAGGTGGAGGATGGACAATGAAGACGTCTGTTGTAAAAGAAGAAGAATGAAAGCTTCAGGTGCACGTTATAAGATACTCATGTAGAGCTTTAATAGTAAAAACATGATCGTTTTCTTTTGTCTGTGGGTTCATTAAATATATATTTTTTGCATGTCAGGGCACCTGAAGTAATACTCATCTCCATCATGTAATAAAAAAACACTTCAATACCGCTGGTCTGGTGTATATGATGGGGTGAAAGTCTTTGTGTTGCTCACTTCTGAGTTGTTGATAAATTCCTGTTAATGTGTGAAACGCAACATTTAATATTGAATTGAAATAAATATCCCCGTACTGTGTAAACAGACAACTCGATTCTAAATCACTATCACCTAACTTCCCAAAGGAGCGCCCTTGTTTATCTCGTGTTTCGTGGCATTTACACTTTCCAAGTTCTATGGTCGGTTCCTACGAACGTGTCTGGAATTGCGATTTTCCGGGTGGTCCCTGAAGGCACCGCAGAGTAGGAAGGAACCGTGGCAACGCTGTCACAAAGCTAACGTTATCTGTGTACTGCTAAGCCCTCTGGATGCATCAGCTTTGTCAACATGAATTTAATTGTTTATTCAGGCTGTCTACCATTTGAGTTTTGCTTATTATTTTTATTAAAAGCGTATTAACATATTTACAATGGAATTTTTTAACGAGCCAAGTTAGCAGGCTTTTTTTCCTTCGTCGCAGCTACAATCATTTGACCAGCTAACCAGGACGAGTTGTTGTTAGCTTCAGCTAGCTTGGTGAACATGGCGATTGTGTCTGGCTCCTGCGCTCGGGTAAACGGGTCTAGAAATGGGCCGTCCGTGTCAGCTACTCCTTCTGGATCCGTTGGACAGTCTCAGCCCATGATAGCGGTGTGGGAATGGCAGGACGACCTGGGGTTTTGGCGGCCTTACAGCGGCCAAGTGAGCGCCTACATCGAGCGGTGTCTGGCACCGCGGGGCCAGAGAGGAGGGGGACCCGGCTCAACGAGCATCTGCCTCGGACAATCAGACCCCAGCCTGTCGCCTTATCTCATTGACATACCAAGCTTGAAACAGTTTAGGCAGGACACGGGTGAGTCTATGTCACACAATATGGGATGTAGTACCTCCACATTAGTTTAGAGTCACATTCGTAATGGTTTTTTTTTTGTTGTGCCTCGAAACCACAGTTATTAGGCCAGGCTAACGGATAAAGCTAGCTACGTTAGCTTATAGGGACGCTGTTGTTTTGATGAGTGTTTACATAGCTGTAAGCTAAGATTAGCCAAGCAGCTAACCAGGGTGAAGTTATTAGACCAAGACGACTCTGGGAAATGCTTTTTCACACAACTCGTCGTATTATTGACGCTTGTAACATGAGCATATTGTTTTTCTTCTCTGAACTGAAGTGATTCGTGCTGACTAGTTTAAATGAAGGTTAACAGGGCTTGTAGAGTAACAATGACAAGCAGTTGGTTAAAAAACATGTGGCAGATGCTCTTTCTTGAGGGATTAATCTTGCACCAAGACGAGGATTATGATGTTTACGTTCATATGACGGTTTTCAACTGTGAGGATGTTTGTGTTATTTGGGCATAAGCTGTGAATTTATTTTTACATAAAATGCTTGCAGAGTGTAATTTATGAATAGAAAATCGTCTTTTTTTTTAACTTTCAGGAAAGACGCGGTCAGTACGTCGGTCCCTGTTTGCCCAGTCCTCAGGTCTTGGCAGTGGTGTTTTCTGGGAATGGGCCAACGACGAAGGAGGATGGACTCCGTATGAGACCCGAACCTCGATCCTTTTGGAGCACAGCTATCAGGCCCGTCAAGGCACCGCAGACTTGGGCCCGCATGGATACAACTACATAGTCGATCTCACATCTTTGGCCCAAGTTAACAAATCTACAGGCTTCAGACGGCAGGTCCGACGGCAGTGCAACCTCCCCTACCCTCTGGCCTCCTCTGGCCCCCCGGCTATCCCCTCAGGCCCTGCCTGCTCCTGCCAGCAGTGTTTGAGCCACAGCAGCACGGGACCCATACCTAGCCGCTCGCGACATTCCTTTTCGTCAGGCAGTCTGAACCGGCCCAGCCTCCAAGGGCCGGGAAGGGCTGTAGCGGCTCACCCCACTTCTGTCTACTCGCCGTACCCTAGGAGACCCCTCTCTGTGGGGGGAATGTCCTGGGGGAGCCCCTGGCCTCCACCGCCCTCTGGTAGTCAACTGTCTGCACCACTTCTGACCAGCTCTAACAGTGCCAATGGGTTAAGGTCAGTATCTGATGTGTGTGTTGGATTGTGATTAGGTTTGCAGTTTCATACAGACAGGTTTGAGTAAAGCAGCAACAGGAAGGTGTTCCTCTATCTCAGTTAACTGTCATCGGATGGGCCCCTCTCCACCCTCCCCTCCGCCATTCCTTTGTCTTTCCTGTCTGTCTCCACTTTGACCTATCCTGTAAAACAGGAATGACAAAAAAATGATCTGCAGCTCCAGCCCTGTGGTGGCATGTTTGTTTTGGCATCAGCTCTGTTACTAACCTCATAGGAAAGTGCTTTCAAAGACAACTTGCTTATTTAAGTGGTATAATGAACATGCAGTTCACATAAAGGTTCTCACGGCTTTAATTTTCTTTAAGTTTTATTAAGTGTATTTCCAGCCACTGGAAATTAATAGCAGAATAGTGAAATCTTGGATGTAGCACACACTGGTCTGTGGTATGAACTCATCCTCTTTATTTCTGCTGGCTTTGCTCTCATTAGACTTCTTCCCATTGGCCATTTGTATATTTATTTGTTTTGACCCACTGAAAAGTCATTGTATTATTTTTTTTAAATATTTATTTTACTACATGGTGATGGCATGATGGATAGCCACAGCTTCCCTTGACCGTTGCTTAGCTGATGTCAAAGGACATATTTCCTCCTATTGTGTTACAGTGACCTTATGTTTGGCTTATGTTCATTATCTGTCACAGGAAAACATGCACTCTGTGATTTTTGTGTCATTTGCATGTTATTTTACCTTTTTTTTCCTTTTGTATTGGTGGTTAGAGCGTAGGTTTCACCACTGACCACATGATAATCACATTTAGTGCTACAACACTTGTGTCGGTGAGTTCATTAGTCAATGACAAACATGTAAACAGTTATTTTGATAATTGATTTAACAGTGAAGTTATTTATTAAGAAAAAACATGTCATGTCAAACATTAACTGGCTCCATCCTTAAAAATGCAAGAATTTGCTGCTTTTCTCAGTTTTACATTATTGTAAATTTGATATTTTTGTGTTTTGGACTCGTTACTTTGCATTCTATATCGAAATGTAATGAACAGTCTGACAGGAAAAGGTAAATCATTAGTTGCTGGACTTGGTTTAGAGCTCCATCATACTTCAGCACTCAAAATAGCTCATTTATTTTCCTTGAAGGCTGTTTTTCACACTAAACATTTGTTGGGCGCGTATTCATCAATATATTGGGTGTTGAGTCAGGATCCGTTTATTTACACTTTGAACGGTGTTAACTTGTCAATCAATCTCAGAACATAATTTACTGGCCAGTCTGATGAGGGTCAGTATTTCAGCTACTCGAGTGAACGGAAATAAACCTTTGCAGGTCTTATTTTCAGGTCTTGATCTGGTGCCAAAGTTATCTGTAGTAAAATTTTCTAATTCTGTAAAGTGGACCTGAAACTGAAAGTCTTTGTTTTCCCGTGTGGCTACTTTTACTGACTGACTGACTGTCCCTGTCCTTTTTCCCCGTCCTGCAGTGTTCCTTCCATCTCTGTGCGGCTGAATGGATCCACCAGTGTAAGCTCTGCTCTGGCAGGTAAACGGGTCACTAAACATTCATCTGACTGTTGCCTCTGCTCAGTCTATTCCGCACCACACCTTTTGAGTCGGTTGCAGGTTTCATTCAGTAGAATGTTTGTGATTTCTGTGCCTTTTCCCTCTGCATTTGTCTTGCGAGTGTCAGTCTGTTCAGGAACAGCACGCCTAAAAAACAACCCACCTGAAACGTTAAGCAAACCTCAAAGGAGTGGGATAAATTGTCCCCTTTTGTTGTTTGAAACCATGAGAGAGGCTTCCATTCAATGGTAATGATTACAACTGAATGCAGCCTCCACACAGGCTTGTTTTTATTGAGAGGAGGGCTGTGCGATATGACAAAATATAACATGTTTCATATTGCTCAATCGTTTATTTCAGACTCATTATGGTAATATTTTTCTTCATTTGGACGATGCCTTGTGTTCTACACGGAATTTTGCGTGAAGGCAACACAAACAAACATGAACGTGACAGAATGATAATTCTGAACAGAAGGAACAGCCGATAAAATAAGGAGCTTGCACCTGAAAGAGGGGCTACTTCTGTCGCATGGACGTAATTTTGTTAGGGCTGTCACAATATCAAATTTTCACTACACGATTATGGTGGCCACAATTAACGATATTATTGCTATTTGGTTTATCAGTTACATGATCTTTAACTTCGTTTATCGTCTGTTTTGTCTCTTTTTGGCAAATGAATAACACTCGAAATTAGAGCCCGGCCGATATATCGGTTGGCCGATAAAATTGGGCGATATGAGCCTTTCACAGACGTATCGGTATCTGCGTTTATGTTTGCTGATATGCACCGATATGAAATCTTTTATTTTACAGAATAAACAATGCAGAAAAACGCTTTGGCTGTTAGAAATGGTGTCATTACATAGTTTGTCCAGC
>JBBPCS010002659.1:0-13233 GCA_037974645.1 Hollardia meadi
ACCAATTAATTTGTAGGAAAGTTGTGTTCCGGAAAAAAGCAACACTGGGAGAGAGGTTTCTGAAACTAACATGGATTAAATTTTTAACCAGAGTGGGGAAACATCAGACCAGTCATCCTCAGGAAAGCCCCATTGCCAGAAAGTAAGAGCCCTCACATTCGCAGCCCAGTAATAATGCTTGAGTACAGGAAGGCCGGAAGATTATGCAAACTGCAAATCTTCTTTTTCCACACCTGGAGAAAAAAAGTGGCGGAGTGTCGTTCTGTTGTCTTCCTGCAGGACTACACCTACGCTGATGTCTCTCTGCCTCTCAGCTGCCTGCTGAGCAGTGGCTCTCTCTCGTGTTCTTTGGAGCAAAACATTAAATTAACACAATATAATGACAAAAATCTTCCAGAAAGACAGCAAGCAATGTACTCAATCATCAATGCAGGCTATTTGTATAATAGTAACCTGCTTATTTCAAAATGTTACTAAATAACTGAATTGCAAAACTAATGCATTATGTTACTCGTTATAAGAAAAAAAGTTATCTGAGTACACTAATGTGTTTGTAACGACACTGTTCTCTCCTGTGTTGGAAGTAGGTTGAGGGTAGTTCATATGTAGTCTATTAACTTTGATTAAAAAAAATAAAATAAAATGAAACAACCATATTGTTTGTATTGGGAATTATTATCTTCTTTTAAATACACACAGTTACCAAACAGGACAGGTCACATTACGCCTCCCCAACCAAACACCAATATATGAACGGTCATGTCTTTTGCAACACAGTTGCAGCTGCCAAATGCAGGAAGTACAGCTGGCAAAAAAATCACTGTGTGAAATTAATAAGCACTGCCTCATCGTAGGAAGCAAGTAGATCTGACAATAATTATATTTGTGTATCCCATTAAATGAATGTGTTGCTTAGATGTATTTTTACGGTGTGTGTGTGATATTTTACCTGTATTCTTTCAGCTGCAGCCCCTGCAGTGTCAAACCGACACATGGCTTTAGTACCTTATTAGAGAACTAAATTAATGTTTTTCACTAAATTGATGAAACACGCCTTTATTATTGTGGAGTAAATGCATTAAACTGCGTGTATTCAGTAACATTTGTGCCAAGGCCAAGAAAAGGAGGAGCAAAGCTCGAAGGTTGGTGAGATCCTGGATGGAGAGGCGTGTAGGATTACAGAAGGGCCTACAGAGCCTACAGAAGGAACTGGAGCTGTGCAAACTTTGTAAGACGAAGCAAATTCAGCTTACATTTAGTACATCTCCTTTGGCCGACACACAAGGGATATTATCAGTCGTCAATGTCAGCTGTACTACTCTTTATCAAAAGTACAGGAAAAAACTGGCAACTAAAAAGCTGAAGTAAATGATTGCACAATGTAATGGCTATAGAATAATGACAACATCCCTATCAACCTCACTGGTGATCCAGTCAGGCGGGCAGTCCGGCACCATTTCTGCTTTCGGATATCTGCAGTGTGAAGAGTTCAACAACAGCAGCCCTATTTTTTTTCTGCTGGAACATTAACTGAAATATTGTATGATGTGAAGGCAGGGACAGTCACAAACAGGCAAAGGGAAGTGGTGAGAGAGCATTTTTTGGGTTAGAAATGCTCAGACTTCACAGAGGGAAGAAACATCCAGCATAAATTGTTGCCTTTGACCTGCAATTGGTGTCTTTTTTCTTTCAGAAAGACTCCAAAGTTCAGCTGGTGTGGGTGCGAGAGAGAGAGAAAGAGTTTAGTAAGGAGTGTTGTAAATGTGTGTTTAAAATCTAATACCACGGCTACTGCATAGCACATTTGTTCCCCTGTGCTTCACTAAACACCGTCACCTCTGTGTGAAGAGGAAAATCAGCCATTTCAGTTCCTCACTTTCAGCTGAAATGCTCCATCCATCACCACACACACAGCGCACATTCAGAGCTGCATTAGTGCGTATAATGCGGAGTATATACATCTCTGGGCAGCTGGAGTCACTGTAATATGTACCTTAAAACAGCCAGATACATGTTGGCCTATCGGTGGACATCTTGCAGCCGTCTGGTCACACCAGTAGTGAAAAACAAGACATTTGGGGGGTAAATTCACTCATAAGGTCACTGATGTCACCATGTCTCTAGAAGAAAAAGAGTTTCACAGCGTTTCCATTTTGGCACCCAGATTAGAGCAGCCACACAACACCAAATATTGCCTGTCTCATCTTGGTGACAAGCTGAATAACAGACCAACAATAGAGTATTTAGTGTTTGACAGCCAGGAGCATCAACCTGACAAATGAATAAATACACCAGACACACACTGAATCACTAGTTAGTAACCACTGGAGGTCTGGTGACTGTCATGTGCTTGGTGGACGCCAACGAGGAGCTTAAACTGCGTGTATTCAGTAACATTTGTGCCAAGGCCAAGAAAAGGAGGAGCAAAGCTCGAAGGTTGGTGAGATCCTGGATGGAGAGGCGTGTAGGATTACAGAAGGGCCTACAGAGCCTACAGAAGGAACTGGAGCTGTGCAAACTTTGTAAGACGAAGCAAATTCAGCTTACATTTAGTACATCTCCTTTGGCCGACACACAAGGGATATTATCAGTCGTCAATGTCAGCTGTACTACTCTTTATCAAAAGTACAGGAAAAAACTGGCAACTAAAAAGCTGAAGTAAATGATTGCACAATGTAATGGCTATAGAATAATGACAACATCCCTATCAACCTCACTGGTGATCCAGTCAGGCGGGCAGTCCGGCACCATTTCTGCTTTCATGACTCCATTGTGAACTAAATTAATTAATAAACTTGCATTTTTTGGCTGTGTCTTTGGTAGTTGCTACCCTGAGAACAGAAAGCGATCCAGTTGTCTTTGCCGGGCCATTTCAGAATAATATACTGTATATAATATATTATTGGATTATTATGACTGCTGCACTGTTGCAGGTTAAAGGTGGAGCTGATTGTAGGGTAGCTTTTAATCTTATCTTAAACTGTAATAATACATCATGATTTATTCATCGACTATTTTTTAGTATTAATCTAAGTAGAAAGTACAATACATATAAGTAGAAAATGGCATGAGAAGAAAATACTCAAGTAAAATATCAGTATTTTTGTTGCATTAATGTGACGGCGACATTTTACCGTTGTAGCTAGTCAAGGTGGAGCTACTTTATATACTGATGGGCAATGTAATCTATTACAGTGCATCATATTTTATTATCAGATCATTTTATAAAATAGTGACTAAAGCTGTCAAATGTACTCACTACAATGTTACTTTCCACATTAAAAGAGAAGTGTGAGTGCGTTGGGTGTCTGATAAATCTCACAGTCAGTGTGTTTCTGTATGTATGAACTATGGCATCATCATGGCTCCTGCGGTGCGTTTAAGTGGAAACAGTCAGGAGTGACAGTGAAAGACAAGCAGCACAAAGGCTTCCCACAGTGAGGCAGAATTAATAGCACCCACGTAAGGTCCCGTAGGGGAGAAGCTCACAATGCAGGAGTCCTCCAGAGGCGGGTGTGGGCAGTGCTCTTAATGGTGCCATATTAAAAAATCGCGCTTCATCTTCCTGGTGAGTGAGTCATTTGTCTGATGGTGTCAGAAAATGCAGAGGGAAAAAAAAAGGACATTTGTGAGCTTCTGCTTCCTGAAGACAAAAGAGAGAGGAGAGAGGTAAAAGGAGCAATCCAGATGATCTAGATTATACTTAATTTCATACGTCTATTAAGATAAAAGAACATTTGACAGAAATTCTTTTCAAATACTCTCAGATGAGTCTCATACGTGTCCTCAAATATACCGTTAACAGGTTCTATAAGGCTGACGCTGTTTCTCTGTGCATAAATTCACACATACAGTATAACTAGCAAGTGTGAGGGTGCTCCTCTATTTAGACTCACAATATCTGTTGTGTATTCTTCAATAAAAAGAAAAAAATATTGGACAAATGACCATAAAATTCAGCATGAAAAGAACACTGATTAGAGGATTCTGCAAAACTCCAGATGATAATTTCTGTTCATGGCATTGTTGCGATGTTTTCCGCACATCTGTGTACTCCTACAAAGGAGTATCTGGACTGGACTGTGTGTTTTATGGAGTCAATCATCCGATACCAAGTAATAGGCCTACCAGGGCCACGATCACTGATACTAATAGCAATAGCAATACTTTTTTGTCAAAAGCACCTAATGTTCTATAAGGGAGCAAAAATATTTAATCATTTACTACTAAGCTATTCTACTTCTAATTCTAATATACTAATATGGCAAATAAAGAAATGTTCATTATGTGAATGATCACTGCGCGTATACACACCCAGGATGTCATCTAAGATTTGATGAACCCTGTTTTGGTAGAGTTCCGTTTGAAGCAAGTAAGAATTCACAAATAAAGACTTTGTACACTGGTGAAATTCTAACATGGACAAGATTTAGTACCAAAAATTAAACAGAACATCTTGTGTTTGTGCTTGGTCTGTTAAGGATTTAACATTCGCTCGTCACTTGTGCCCTCGATCGGGGCTCCGCAGGTGAACACATCGTTCCACCAGGAACATCTCTAAATGCACAATATGATCTGATGGCCGGTTGGCTCAAACCTAATTTGTTCCTGTCCTCCAACCTGTGCCCTGTGCTCTCTGTACTTGGAGCGTTGCTTGACCTGGTCACTGGACTTGCTGATTATATTTTTTAAGTCTCACTGTTACCTTAAACGAAACCCCTCCACCAACCCTCTGTGATGGTTTAATGCAGGCCTTTTTCAGTCTGAACACAAGAAACTACATAGTCAGGATATCTCAGCCTCTGCTGCTTCGATTTGGACTGTTCCTTCCCTGGTATTTGTGATACTGCTATTTATACGTTCAAGGCTCTAACAATAACAAAATCATAACAAAATGAGCATCTGTTAAAGATGTAGAAGTGATTCTATTTTTGTCTTGTTGTTTCCAAGGTCAAGAGTGAACTTTCATGCTCATCATCATTAAACTGTTTGTTCCATCATAATAAAATGACCTGCAGCACTTCAAACAGTTCCATTCTATTACATTCACTCTAAACGTCTCCACATCTTTTTCAATAACAGATATTATCAGGACAAATCAGAGCCAACTTGTGCCTCAGGTTCATACAGTACATTGCTTTAACTTTAACTTTAACTGTTGTAGCGTCCTATAAAATCCATACTGCACCACCTACCTTTCATCCTCTTATTTTAGGTCCAATTTTCACTCATTTTTCATAGCTGACTCCCCCATAATTCACCTCTCTTTTCCCTTCCCCGCCTCTTCCTCCGACTGGCTCACCTCCTCCTCTCCATCTAATGGAACCGACTGAAACTAATGTTTGTGATTTGTTACTATTTTTGCAGAGAAGCTTCATGGACAAAGATTTCAGCAGAGAAAAGCATGCTCCTGTACAAAATGTGCACGAGGACTATGGGATAATTATTACCTCCAAACAAATTAGATTAGAGGGTGCAATCCAAAAAAAGTCACATGCATCAATCTGTGTATGCTTTATCTGCAGGTCAGAGCATAAATGAATTGTGTTTGTTGGTGTTGGGAGTTTTCCTGCTGTTTCATGATAGATCTCACTGTGGTTAATAATACTGGCAACCGCTTTCATTTCCACCCTGATGTTGTTGACTAATCTTAATGGATGACTTTCATGTGCCCTGTACAGTAATCTGAACTAATGGCTATAATCATTTAATGTTTTTCAAGCTTTTAAGTTTGCCATTATGTCTCTTTTGGTCGCTTTGGTCGGTCATATATCTGTGTGTTTAAAATGTGTTTTGCTCGACAGCAGCGCTGCTGTTTTTCCTGTGCATATTGAGGACGATTGTCTCATCGCATGATGCCGATCCTGTCTGTTTACCTCCCTGTTGTTGCTCGGGCTTCTTTATATTCTGTACACACACATCCTAGGGCTGAGGCTCTTTTATATTCTGCAGCATCAGAGTAAATAAATCACCTCTCACCTCTCAGAGCATCTCATCAATATAATTTATATTTAGATTACTATCATCAACTTACAATAACATGCATATTATATGTAAATTGCAATCATCATCTGCACAAATAGCATAAAGTATTTCATGTAATTTGAGAGGGATAAATACAAATGCATATGCAGTCAGATCTTAACCCAACTGAACATCTATGTAGACACATTTATCCAAACAGCCAATGAGGGAAGTCTTTTAGAAGAATGATGTTCATCCCTCAAATAATTTGTGTTTTCAATGAATCAACAGAAAATTAATCAACTCACAAAAATTTCCCAAAACGTGATGGTTCTGACTTTCCCAATGTGTTCCCCACGCTGAACTAAACATCTTAGATTTTTTTTTTAGCTTTGGTTGAAATAAGGCAATTTGAAGACATCAATTTGTGTTTTGGGAAATTATGATCTCATTTATTTTATTTTCAACTTTTAATTACCCCTCAAGATGCACCATCACATATTCAAGGTAATCCTCAGCCACAAAAATATGGCAATTAACAGACAGCTAGACAAAAAAAATAAATAACAAAACAATTAGTATGATGGTAAAATAAACCATCCAAATGATACAAAACCGTCAACATTGTAACATCAATAAAACCACACAAAGGGGCCACAATCCAAAACACAATAAATCTGTTTCATGTGCTGTCTGCAGGAAATTAATGTGAAAAAAAAGACGACTATTACAAAATAACATCCTGAATAAATGAAGGCAAACACAAGAACAAGTATATTTGAGGTAAAGAAGCAAAGATGTCTTGAAGTCATAAGAAGAAGTAACAGTAACATCTAAATGAATTTGGCAAATTATTCTGCGTGATGGTGCTGTAACACATCTCCCGGTTTCTTTAAAGAATAATTTTCTTCTAACCTGTGATGAAAATAATTAGAAATTGCAGCCCTAGTTTTTCTTTCACACCTCTGTGCATATACTGTATACATACATATATAAAAATGTGAGAGGTGGGACTTGTTTTCAGCCCAGTACTCAAACAATGGTGAGAGGCCCATTGATACAGTTTGGTCCTGAGTGAAAAAAACAATCTTTAGAAACCTACATACGTATATGATGATGTAAGTTGGTTTTTCTTGTAACACAAAAACGGAGAAAAGATTGGACCGTTAAGATGCAGCAACTAAACAGCAAAGCTCTATCTTTATGGTGTTTGTCCCAAATGGAGAAGTTGAGAATATTGGATGAAACATGAGTATAGTCACAGCACAGGTGGTACAGCCAGTAAAATGATACAACTCTGATGCTACTGACAGACCATAACACAACCTAACTGCCTTGACTGCCGCTAAAGTAAAGGATGTAGCCTCACCTGAAACACTAGTCCACTTGTTCCTGGCAGTGTTGATAACTTGATCGCATGGTCGGGTCTTTTTCTTGTGCTGACAAACATGAACAGAGTTCGGTTGGTTTCACTTCATTAAACAGAGTTACACACAGAAGCTAGAAGGGCATTTTGAGAGCGCGTACCTCCACCAAGGCCAATAATCCACTCTGCTAAGAGCAAATCTGTAGGCACAAACACTATATCTGGATACCTGGATATATTTCCAAAACTGTTTTATGGTTGTGTGTAGCTGAACCATCAGCATCACCTCTCAATCATGACTCACGACTCACTAGCAGTATGAAGTGGTTTATACAAACCCTGCCTGTGCCTGTATTTACTTATTATTATTTTGCTGTGTTGGAGACGTTTGTGGGCGTCAGCCTTTAGGCAGGGGGCTTGAAGCCCCAAGCCAATAACAGTACACAGGGTCAGACTATAGGATAAAAACGTAGTAACCAGGTTACATTGCTGTTTCCGTCTCTCTCCCCTGCTCATTCATCATTGATGTAAACACAGAGTTCGCCTCCCCTCATCCTGTGCTGATCCAGGATGTTGTGGTGGAGTCGGGTCTCTGTAAAGGTGTAGACACAACAGTCTCTGATTTTAAATTGCTTGACCAGCCTGAGTCCCATTTCTTCTCTTTCAATTTCCTGCAACCGGACATAAGCAAAGAGCAACCTTAAGTCCAAGCTGGATTAGCACGACTCCTATCCTGGATCTCTTTCCTTTACTCAAGGGGCGGTCCGGTCATGAATGCTAGCGCTGGTCCAGCAGTATGAAGCTGTAACATTCAACAACATTTAACAACAATTCAATCTTCTACTAACACATGAAGCAGTACGCAACATTTAAACGTGAGCTGAAATGGTTTAACACAGTTCTTCTTTGGCCCAGCAGAAGGGGATTCTAACAGTCCAGACTGGAGCTGAGTACATCTGGGATAAGAGCTGAGTTTCTTATGGAGAATCATTTGTTTATTAAGTGTGGAGGTGTGACTCCTGTATAATAGTTGATGTCCTATTATTTGAAGAGTTTTGCAGAGAGAAAAAACACAACCTCTGTATAACACCTCATAGATTGGAATCAAACCACATTACAACAGGGCTCTAAAGAGGCAACTTGAGGATAAACAGTTAAAGACTAAAACACAAGCAACTCCCTTCTTCTGACAGCGAAGTGTCGGAGTAACCTTTAAAAACCAGCTCCAAAGTGATCACATGATAAGCCAGCCCATCATTGGTAAAAGAAAAACACCATATAGGTTGTCGGTGCAAGCAGCTTATTGTGGCCCATATTTGCGTTAATTTTTAGGCGGCAACCTCTAGTGGCCATTGTAATTATGACAGGAGCAAAGGAGGAAGTCAGGCGACAAAGGGAGGATGTTGGGGTGGATGGATGGGTCCAATACAAGAGTGACCCAAGAGACCACTGTTCATGTGCTGTGTAAAAACCAAAAGTCAGTGTTGATTTACTTAACGTAGACCACATCCATAACATGACTCTAAGGTACTTATTTTAACCCAAACCATGATCTTTTCCTAAACATAACCAATAGCAACCGTTTGAGAACATTGTGATGACGAATGTCCGTTACGCCTGTCGCTAACACTCTCCAGTGGTCATATGTCGTTTTGGAAACGGTCATGTTTATGTTGGAGTCATAGGCACTAGACCTATTCAATTGTTTACATTTCTCCTTTCAAAACTCATGTAGTTTGTCTTTAAACTTATGAGTTTTACTTTTAGTGAGTTTAAGTCCAAATTTTCACTTCTTGTTGTTTGATAAATACAGACTCTGACACATTTTCTGATCCAGAATCGCAGCAATAAAAACTGATCATTAACTGTGTTGGATGGCTGAAGACACATGCCAAAGCACTGTGAAAAAAAAGATGGAGTGCTGCCTCCAGTCAGACTGCTTTTGGCCCAAAAAGCTCTTCTGTGATGCACATTGGAAGGGTTGCTTGACGGCAGCACATTCATGCAGCTCTGGAAACAGCAGCAGATAGCAGCAGTCTGAGGCTACTATTTTCTATAGGAGACTGAGTGTGGCTGACCTGTAGGCAGGTAGTTACACAGCATTGACCCGGAGTAGGAGGAAAGCATGATGGAAGGCAGGATAAGAAGACATGAGTGTTGAGAAGATGTGCTCAGTTAGAGCCGATTATAGAAGCTTTTGAGCAGAGAGAAAGAGGACAGAGCTGAAGGAAAGGTAGAAAATTGATTGCCAGGATTTTAAAATGGTCAAAGAATGTCAGTTGAAACTAATGAGAGGGTGGAGAGCAAGCCTGTGTTGATGTGTATTACTAACTTTATACTTACTTTGCTTAAGGGTGGCACAGTGGTAGTACTGTCACCTCACAGCAAGAAGGTCCCGGGTTCAATTCCTGGCTGGGACAGGGCCTTTCTGTGTGGAGTTTCCATTTTCTCCCCGTGTCTGGGTGCTCTAGTTTCCTTCCTTTCACAGTCCAAAAACATGCAATTTAGCAATCTAAATTGCCCTAAGGTGTGAATGGTTGTTTGTTTCTATATGTCAGCCCTGTGATGACATATGCATTAGGCAAATGCAATGAATGACAATCTATGTAGTGCCCCCAAAAGTGATGGTGATTAGTGATATGCTTAGTCATAATGTTATAATGCTTAGTCATAATGTCATGATGTCATAATGTCGTAAAGTGAGTCACTTAAAGAAAAATTTGTAGAATTAATAACAATGGTAATGATTCTCAGCTAAGCCATACATGTTTTTCCACACTGTTTATATGGCATGCATCAATGTGCTATTTTGTCAGGTGACAGAAGCAACTTGAACGTGTCGTAGACTGAGATGTGCAGTCGAACAATGACTTGGTGATATGTTCGTAATAAGATTCGGTATTATGACAAATGTTAGACAGATGATGAACTGTATAATAGGGGTGTGAACCACTGACATAAATAAAGATGGACGCCGCCTCTCCACTTCCTCCAATTGTACAAAAATGAAGCCAAAACATCCCGTATACGAGCGCTGCCATCTTGCGATGGTGACGTCAATTGGAGTCGGAGTCTGCGCAGTAGCGACCGGGCAGCGAAGCTGCGGTATCAAGTTCCCGTCTATACACACGCCCGCCCAATCGTGAGCAGGGCTCAGCTGTCAATCATGACTTTTCACCTTGTTTTTATAGCATTAAATAACTAATTAAAACCAAACTGATCAGAAAAATGAACACTTGAACATACATCAGCGTGATAACAGCTACCTGAAACGACAGAAACCGTCTGTGGGAAAACTTTATTTGACCTGTACTTTGAGTTTTTAGTTTGGCCCATGTCCTACTTGATATCATTGAGGGAGAGGAGTTAATGACCTATACTGCAGCCCACCACCAGAGGGAGATCGAGATGTTTTGGCTTCACTTTTGGGGAGCTCTCATTTCGTCCATCTTTATATACAGTCAATGATGTCAACCTTTGGGAATCTAACGATTTGATTCTGATTCTTGGATCTGGTCCGATTCAAAATTGATTTTCAATTCAAAATGGATTCTGAAACTGCCCGAGCAGAGAGTTATTTTATTCACCACAGAGTTTTGTTTTTTGTTTAATGATGCAGTGTGTGTTGGTCAGCTGGTCTAGTTTGTTACTGCTAATCGCTGCTCCGCTCAGTTAAAGTCTCTGAGTGATGGCATTACAGTACGACGGTAATTATTTAGTTATTAAAATAAAAACATGGTTGTAAACACTGCCTTTTTGAATATGAATTATAAAAATAGAGGGTGTCCAAGTACCCTGAGAATCTCTCTAAACTTCCAGATTGGGTGGAGTTACAAGATTTACCCTGCTCAGTTTTCTGTTTCTTTGGACAGATGGCAAAAGGAAGCAGAGTGAACAGCAATGACAACCAGTCAAGTTGAAAAACTGCCAAACATCCACAAAAACCTCTTGAGAAATGTGTAAGCAAAGTGTGGCTCTGTGACCCCTAAGAACTGCAACTTAAGCAGAACGTGTCTCACAAAGATTGCTCGACTCACCAGCAGCATAAATACATGACTAACAACTGTAACCCTGAGCTCTCATGTAAATATCCACGCTGAAACACATCCCAAAATCAATTATGTGCCACTCGTGCTGCTGAACAGCCCTACAGTTTGTCCTGAAGTCACACACTCCAACACACACTTCAACCACGCACCAGGTTTTCCAGAAAACTCATGTGTTGTTCAACTAAAAATATTCTCTAGTGATGTCCTGCTGTTGCTGACATCCCAAATCTGTTACTTAACACCTGGAAGTCAGTCACCGCTGCAGCTGAAGAGATAAGTGAATTCATGAATATGTAGATATGTGCTAAGCAGCAGAGATACAGAGAGAGTTTATCTCTCAGATTCACTCGATAAAGCCTCCTTTCTTGCACACTCCTCTGGGAAATATTAAAGCGACTAAGAACACATCCTTCTATATTTTATGCTTCCCGCACAGATTTAAGAAAAGCTGCAGCAATAATCATCTTTATCTAGCTTTAAATGTGATTTATTCATTATTTTTGACCAAATAAAAATCTGAACTTAAGGTCCATATACAAGAGGTGTCCTGAGCTAATCTGTGCACATTTTAATGAATCAGATTCGACTAAAATGAAGCAGATCAAAATCTGATTCCTTATTACTGAACTCTACGGTATATTGTTGCCACAGTGCAGCATTTTACTGCATATTCAAGAGCACATTAGAGTGTGTGAATGTGAAAAATATTTGGATGCACCAGTGATTGTTGAATTGTTGAAAAATATATAAACATATTTTCTGAGCTGACTGGTCCCCACCATGGATTTATTCAGGGGAAATCTGGATCTGGGCGGGGCCCCGTTCCCTATAAAAGCTGCTGAGTGGCACATGAAGCCAAAAATGTTAGACTTCTCATGTATAAAACTACCCGGATCTACCGCATAGCTTTCGCATTGTGCGGCCCATAGAGCATGGGCACTAGAGACATCTGTTTAAGCCTTCCGCTAATTTGAATGGGGATAAAATCACTTAACTTATCTTTTATAGACTTTCAAAATGTTATCGGAACAAATGAATCAAATTGTAATAGCGAGACATGTCAGACAATGTATCCACTGTTTTACAGCTGCTTCTTTCACAATGTAAGCTAATGGGAAAAGGTATTTTTGGGCCAGTGTTCGTCACGTGACACAATTACAGTTTGGTCACTATATCGAATTGGCTTCTGGTTGCTGCTGGAAAACTGAAAAGTTTCATCTCGTGCTAACACATATGATGCATGTTCACATAATAATAATAATTTTTTTATTTTTTTTTACCAAGGTGCAGTTTATAAACACTTTTGTTTGTTTGTGTTTGTCCTTCATGATAAATTGTATTTCACAATCACTTTTGTCACAAAGTCACAGAGCACAGCCATGGAAGTGGCTGCAAACACAGAGAGACCAACAGATGCACTGCCATGCTTAGCAAGACAGACAGACAGACAGACAGACAGACAGACAGACCAGAGAGAGAGAGAGAGAGAGAGAGAGATGCACCGCAAGCTAGCACGTCAACTTAACTTACTATTACTGTTATTTGCTGACATCAAAGTTTATGTGATTGCTGTTGCCACAATTCACTTCCATGGTGTTCTTTTTTTCTCTTTTCATTACCAGAAGGATACATTGGGGCACGCCTTTACGGAGGCGGCCCCCCTTGCATAATTTACGGGACCCTACAGAACTTGCTTAGGTAGCGTATAGAGCTGCCTGGGTCTTGGAATTTGACCCATTTATGATAAAAAATTATTATTAGTGTAGCTTTAAGTATCTAAAATGTGTGTGTGTGTGTGTGTGTGTGTGTGTGTGTGTGTGTGTGTGTGTGTGTGTGTGTGTGTGTGTGTGTGTG
>JBBPCS010002660.1:0-13230 GCA_037974645.1 Hollardia meadi
ATATATACATTAATATTAATATATATATATATATATACATTAATATTAATATATATTAATATTAATAGAATGGTTGCAACTGGAAGTTTTATCAAAGTAAATCATCTTCCATCACAGAGCCTGCTGTCCCAGAACCTACACCTTGGACTGTACTAGCAAATGTTTAGATGCTTCCCGAGCCTTCTTTCAGGGTGCATGAGAGTGAGTGTGCACAGGAGGGTGGACATGATGTGGGGGTCACATATAGTGTGTAACCACTGTCAAAGTTAGGTTTCCAGTAATCCCAGTAATGACCTTTGAGCATGGCAGGATGTTTTGCTAGCACAAAGCGAGGTGGGGAGCTGGAACCAGTAGACCAGTCAGAGACTCCCTACCTGGGTCACACAGCATCTCAACCCACCCTTCATTCTCCACACAGGGTCGAGTTTCTCCTTCAGGTCTAAGGATTGTGGCAGGTTGGAGCTTACAGCACATGGCAGGGATACGGTGCAATTGTTTTTCTGTCCATCTCCATGTCCTCTTTTTTTTTCCTCTTTTAATTTTTCAATTTTAATGTATCCCATCAATATTAACATTGATGTTAATGTTAAGTCCACTGATTCTCATATTCAGTAGACCAAAAATTTAATTCTGTCTGTGCTCTGTTGGAATGTCTCACTCAGGCTCTACTGTAAGTGTTAATAACGAGTGTCTCAATTCAAATTGTCTGTGATTTTATCCCGTGTGCTGAATGCTTTCTTGCACTGGTATTCAATTCAGTTGCATTATTTATGTCTCTCAACAATTGTGTGTGCTTTGTTTCAAAGGAAATCAATATATAGTTTTATTTTTCCCGCTCACTTGGGATGTCGCTCATTATTATTGTTAAATGTTAGACTGATACCATCAGCAGTGTCAGGGTCCTGACGTGGACAGCTGCTTTGCATTGCCCGCCGTGACAAAAATGGACTCTCCACTGACAGCCCACGTTGTGTTTCAGATCCAGCAGTGTGGTTGCTGACTGTTGAGAAGTATTGTATTTAAAATTAAAAGACGAACCATGTTAGATCATTTCCATAAACTGCTATACAGTCCAGTAAGTGACCATGTACATATACTTTTGTATGGAGGGTTTTTTGTTATTAAAGACTTTCAGTCCAATGGCATGGATGTATGTCGCCCCCATTAAGAGAGATGTGCCTAAATTTGTATTGGTGTTAGTGTGCTCAATTTGCCCGTGAGGTGTTTAAAGAAATGAAATCATAATGTAAACGACATCTCGGATATGATGGTTTCAAAATGGAATGAAAGTGGACAAATTCCTGCATCTTCTGGAAACAAATTAAAACCAGTCCACAGCCATGCTAGCAGATCTGTGAGGCAGTGCATCAACATGCTACTGCTAAGAAGTTTACCAATAGCATTTGCTATTTAGCACTGAACACAAAGGTAGGATAGGGTCGGAGTTATTAGAGAAGGCCCTGCTGGAAGACTGCATCCCTGTGGACCATTTAATTTCTTTACCAAACCTTCTGTACAACTGCTCGGTGTTTGAGGCGCCTAATAACCATTTAGACCATAATACAAGTCAACAGATGTTTTCAGTTATTCTGATTAGTCTTCTGTTCAGGTTTAATTAGGTAGAATTATGTTTGAGAACTATGCAAGGTCACCACCCTCCATGTCAGGGCCAGACTAATACAGCTGTATCACAAGCAATGTGAGCGAAGTCACAGCAGACATGTTGACTTGTCGTAGCAGGACAAGCACAGGTGTAACCAATTACATTAACAATGGCTCTGTATATTGTAGGTGTCGTGGTAAGCACAATACTAGGGCCCTGCATGGAAAGTGTCCTGTATCAGTGTTAATGCATTCGTCATTTATTACACCTGTGCTTTGCCTGCCATGTCAAATGAAAATGTCTCCTGTCCACACCTGCACAGTCCAGACTAATCAACTGCAATTAGTGAAAACACCTGCGTCCAAGCAATGTATGTACTTGTGATGACACATATACAACACATAGCTGATATGTTTATGGGTTATTAAAACACTATTTCATCAGTCATTTAAGGACAAGATTCCACGTGCATCATCCTTCGAACTGCCTGGAACCCATTATTAATCTGGCAGGTCCGGTTTCCTAATCTGTCACACTTTAATGTGTTCCATCTGCCTGGAAAACATCACATCTGAATTATTTAAAAATATATATATATAGCTGTTAAATTTAGTCACATAGAACCTTTTGTTCTTGACTGGTTCTTTATTTAAGTTTTACATACCTTGCATTGCTGCTTATTATTGTGGGGAATAAAAGAAAATGTACTAATTTTGGAAAAATCTTCAAGCGCAATATGGTAAGTAACATCTTAAGCCGTTTCTTTCTCCGTTGTAAATTGTACTCTAGCCAGAGGAGTAACTCGTGCCTTTTTGTATTTTGTCTAGTTAGATCATATTCAGCAGCATGGAAGAGTATGAAAAAGTGTGGAAATGGATTTTAGTAAATTCCATGTCTGGATAAGTAAAGAAAAAAGAAAAATTTGTTTTTCCAGATTATTACCTGTATTCTGGTATATAAAGTATGAAAATTAATAATCTCTAATACTGAACAGAGTGTTTTTCATGGTGTCAAGAGCAGGCAGCCAGCACAGCCAAAATGTTGACCACTGTGTGAGAGAGTGCAGGCCAGAGCAAGCTTGATGAAAGCAAAGCACGAAGTACGGTCTGTGACTGAACACACTTCTACACAGAGCTGCCTGTCACGGGCCCCCACGGGCCTTATAACTGCCAAATCCAGAGTTAGAGTATTAGAATGGAAATGCAGCAATATCTTTGAATTGCATATATACATAACATCACAAATAACCAAATATTAAACTTGTCTGGACATTTATGAATTATGCAGTGATGTAGTTATCAAAAAAGCAAGTGGACTATCTTTCCTGCGTTAGTCGTCATTTCCATGGACACAGTGAATAGACAAGGCTGCAGAGATGCTGTAACTCATTTTGGGTTCTTGTATATAAAAGAGACTAAAAAATATGGGGGAAAATAAAAATATAATATTTAATATGTTAATGTGAAACAGTTTTTTTCATTTGCTCTGTCTCATTTGTTGAACAGCCTTTTGTCACAATTTTTTAATGAGACATCACAACTCTACTGCAACATTCATATTATAACATTTCATTCATGCTACAAAACCTAGTTATTGTGTCAGTAAAAGTTGTTTTGTCATGATGTGAGCCGTATGAGTCAAACTGGTTTAAATGTTTCACATGGCAGTCAACCCTGGAAATGACCGCTTACTGTGCTATAAAAGAATGTCACTTTTTTCTAACTTGTGTATCGTGCTGAGCTTTTTAGATTCTGATTTCAACAGTAGGTAAAAGTTTACTGGGGAAAGTCACTACTGTGCAATACTGTAGTATACAGAAAGAGGATATGCACATTTGTATGAATACAGAAAATTTCATGTAAAGTCATAGTGAAAAGAAAATGTGCAGAAAATATTGTAACTGATTGTGATTCCTGGTTCATTACTGTCACCCGGCAGGTAATTTGTCAATTCAGTAGATATCACAAACATTTCATGTCAAAGATATTTATGGAATATTTGTGTCTGTCTGACAGATGTTGATTGACTAAGGTTCCTTAATGTCAATCCAAATTTGTATGAGCTACAGTAGCTAAAATATTCTTGATTTTTTTGGCAACATAATAGAATGTAAAATACATGTTAACAGTTGGATTGGATAAAACCATTTGTTTTCATAATAAACATCTAGCTACGCTATTTGTATTCAGATGTGAAATATGGTCTGAAAAATCTACTGAGATGAATTTGAGTCTGGAAAAGTACGGAATTTTGAAACAGAAAATGTGTAGGAACCCTGCGTATATTTTTTGGGATTTATTTACAACCAAATTGCCAGAACAAATGCTGGCACTGTATATTTCTGTAAACCAAGGATTATGTTGAAACTTTACATTTGCTATGTTAAAACTTGATGCTGTGCTTCAGGTCTGGTTAGAAATAGATCACGATTTGGCTTAAAGTACTTGGTTTAGTCATCACAAACACAGCTGGAAATGTTTCATTTAAAATATCTGCTTCTGGTGCCACAAAAACGGATACAAAATGTCTTGTGCCAGTTTGTTGGTTGGCTGCAGTGGTCTCTTGCTCGGCATCCATCTCAAAATTTTGATGTGATGCGTATGAAACATACAAAAATATATGACTGGTTTGCAGGAATCGTGCAACTCTAACATTTATTCTGGTGGCCGGGTAGTTATTTGGTTAAATGAAAGTTAAACGATAAAGAAACTGTTTTATTTCAGATTCCAAACAACACATTGTTTTTGCTTTGAAACAAATTGAGCTTCTCTTTCACTTCATCCACCCTGCGTACCACAGACCTTTACATATACAGTATGTACACGTGCATGTGACTAACCGTACTGTGCCTTCAGTACTTAAAGTAAGCTCTTTTCTAATGAAATAAGCCCTTCTGCATACCTCATTATGCACTTAAGTCCAACCTTTCTGATGGCATTGCCATGTCACTTTGTGTCTGGGCTCCAGGTAATGTTCCAATTGGTTCACATTAAGCAGTGGAAAACAGTAACTGAAAGCATTTTAAACACACTGTGAGCTGGTAATTCATGTCTCTCCTTAGTTGTTTCAGGCGGATTATGGTTGGCTACTCTCAATATACAGTATTTTAGCCCATTACTCACTGGCTCTAAAGCTTTCTCTTTAGGATCACCTTTTGTGTTTTTTCATAGTCTTTCTCATTAGGAATTTCAATAACGTAGATGATTGCTGAATCGGTCCTTTAGTACTTTCTGTTTCCATATTCACATGAAGCAGTTTCCTGCTCCTCGATCCTATAAGCTCCTCGTGTCACTCTGCAGACTGTCTGCTTTCACAGCTAAGCCCCTACAGGTGTCTGCAGGCCTCAGCGCTCGGCCTTCTGTGAATGACATTTCTTCCAGCCAGAGATGGGACATTTGTGCCATAATGGAGGGCAGACCTGCTCTCAGCGTAGCATGTGAGTACATGTGCCTTTGCACAGGTGCACGGCTTAAACCATTGATAGTTTGCAGGTTATTATTGTAGTTTAAAGTTTATGAGAGCAAGAACTGGTGCACTGAGAGTAAGCAGGCCTTCCTTACTCACAAAGCCATCTTCATATTTTTGAGCTGAGTGCTCAGTTAAAAGAGTTCAGCTCTGCTGCAATGTGTGTTCGGCTGTACTGTTTATCATCACAGGCACCTCACAAAATACACACCAGCCTAACTAGCACTGCTGGCTGTGTTAACCCGGGCCTCTGGGCTTTACACTGTCATGTGTGTATGTATATGTGTGACAGGTATGAATATACCCTTACTCTCTGTCTTTTCCGCCTAGCAGTGTCCTCATTTTGATGTAAACAGTCACTGTCCAAAGTGTCCAATCCATCTAATCCCGATGACCGTCCTGTGATAAGAGCAGAATCCATCTCAGCAAACATCACAAGCAGGATTAGCAGCAAGCACAGGGAGGAGAACTGCTGCAGTCCATCAGCACCTCATTTATACAGCAGCCATATCGTCTGACACACGACTGTCCCAGGTCAAAGTCATTCACCATACTCTCGTCATTCTCAGGCCTCAGTGATACTCTATACCCTTGTCATTACCTGGTCTTAGTCATACAGTAGATCCCATGTCATTATTACTGTGGGTGTCACTCATGCACTGTAATCCTGTCATTGGTACATGTTAGACATAACGGCATGTACTGCACATCTATTTTTAGAAATCTGTGAACAAATGGGAGTCCAAAAAGTCAGTATTTGATGGCTGCATTACTGTGTATTGTATGATTAATGACTATCATGCTTCTCTTGGAAATAGGCCACCAGGCCAACACCTGAGGAAGAGAAGCTATATCTACAGTATAAGTATAAATTACTTATCAGTCAGTTTTAACTTGTTTTCAGACTAAAACACAGTAAATTGATTCATCTGTTGAGAAGTTACTTCTAGTAATTTGTGAAATATGCCTATTAGTAATGAGAGAAGATTGATACCCAGATCATGTGTTAAAGTAAGAGTATATAAGGAGACAGCACCTCTAAGCTCTAAGAGCCTCTAGCTCACTAATTAACTTTTTTGAAAATCCAAACAAAAAACAAAATCTAAAAGACAAGCTGTTACTGGAGCTGTTATTTATTTGCCAGGCACAGTGATTTCCAGTCTCTAGCTAGCTAATGTTAGCTAGTAAAGATGAAAAGGCAGGAAAACATCCTTTTGTTCATCAGTCACTATTCTGACAGTTTGTTTTTTGATCCATTCACAAAGAAACATTAAAAATCCAGCCTGTTAAACTTAAACCAGCTTGTGCTACATCCACAATGCCATGAAAGCTTGCTTAGCTACGTTTCCATAGCCTTGCCTATAAGCTGACCTCTGTCTGCCCTGCAACCTTTCCTCAGAAAGGATGTTTCAAATGCAGCTTCTACTTGAAACAAGTGAGTAAATTAAATCATTTAAAACACAGTCTACTTGTGTTTAATTGCATATATTGCCTAATACCACACTAATTCCAACAATATTGCATAAGACTACTTAGCTAGTTGTTTGGCTGACTGCTGCCTAATATTCTCACCATGATGAAACTAAAAGTCAGTACATTTGATCGCATGCATGCAGATGCATACCAGTACTTGTAAAAAGCACTGTACCTCTGGATGTAACATGTCAATTATGTTTTTTTTTTACTCTTGAACAGTCCAGTCTTTATGCTAAACTATATATTAAATGACCCTGTGTTCTAACGTGAATGTGCCACATTTAAATCTCGTCACTGAGGACAAGAGGACAGGAGTCAGATACCAGCCTTGGCTAGCGTTCAATTCTGTGGTTTAAAGGTGACACCAAGTGTTTTCTCATTCATTAGCGAGTTGAGACCTCATACTGCAACTGTAACTCTTTATAGCTGGATTATAGTCATAATGTGGGGATTAGGGGAGTGCATTACAAGCGTGGAGGGAAACGCAGCAGCTCTGGTGTCCTGTCTGAGAGCTTAGACCAGGCCCTGGTGGATCCACTCCCCTCGACCCGTCCTGGTCCTGGACATGGCTGGTGAGCAATGTGCTGTGACCTGGCTCAGCTGTTTAAGCCATCTCAGAAACAAGACTATCTGCCTGGATGAAATCCCAGTCTCCACTCAAACTTTTTGGCAGTTAAACATCCCTTTTCGCGATCTTTCGGAGCCTTTTCCAGCCATTTTTATAGAGCTGACTCCCCACATGGTCCAGTTGCACAGCCTCGTGAAATGCAATGGTGTTCAGCTGATGTCATTGCCAAAATATCAATATTAGGTTTTGGAGTGATATGAGTGCAGAAGTTTGGATAAAAAAATAACATCGACCATAGCGGCTTTATTATCGACCCTGTGAAATGAAAACCGATTGCTGAGGACTGACGTCATCATCCTTACATGAGGATTTCGTGATAAGTTTGTGCTTGAAGACATTGTGGCTTTCTATAATTACCTTTAGAAAGTTTACATGACGTAATTGACACCTGACATACAGACAAAGATTGGAATACTCCCCAAAAGCACAATGGGCCATAAAAACAGTCCCCCTACAGCAATGGGAAACAATAAGAAAAGGCATATCACAGTACCGAGGGAAATATTAGATTTTTGCCAGATGATCGGTTTGCTTTTGTACAGTAGCCATTGTGCTGTATACAGTGTACATGTTTTGAAGTAGATGTACTTTCTTGGATAACATCATGTTTTCTCCTCTCTTATTTCTGGGAGTGATTCCCTTTCTCTGTGTGCCTTTGAGGTACAGCCGTGCATTGATCCATGGTCCTGATCTCGTGACCAAAACACTTCACAAACAATGATGTCCTGCTAAGCTGCTACCAAAGATTACATACCACTGCATGGCATCTGATGAAAAGAAACTGAAAAGAGATTTTAAAAAAGTACCTTCAGTGTCTGCTTGTTTGCACATATTGCACCATCACTTGAAGATTGTTTCAGCAGGATTTTGTGCTTCTTCTCTTCTCCATACCCATTTATATTGTCCTGTCACCCAATATGTCCAGGTGTGATGACAATAGCATTTTTACACAAAAAAAAAATACTATTTTTTTTAATGCTTATTAAAAAAAAAAGAGAACACAATAAAAGTGCTTAGGTGATCTTCTCAATTCAGCATGCATCGAAACATCACGTAGTACTCAGACAATGTTTGCTTTTCTCCAGGTGGTTGTTAGAGAGCAGTGTCAGAATCAGACTTCACTTACCAATTATTAGTGTAGGTGCTGATTGATTATTTCATTTTATTTATTATAATATTTATTATTATTATTATTATTATTATTATTAATAATAATAATAATATATTTAATAATTTTATTCAAGTACAATTAGAGTTAGTGTTGAGTTGGCTGAGTGATATTTTACAGCAGTGATTTCTGATAAATGTGAGAGGTTATGAGATAATTAACAAGACATTTTTCTTTGATATAAATGTTATTGGCTTTTCTCTAATCTTTGCATTTTAGCCATGCCAATATCATTATTGGATGGACGGCCATTTTAACTTGTACAATATTTTGGTTTATGACCAAATTTCTGGAAAAATAAGGAAAATTCCATCTTGTACTTTGTATTTAGTACTAATTACCAAATGATACCATGATAATATGCTAACCTCAGATGGGGTACCTTTAAATCATTATACCTGCTAAACATTAGCTCGTAAGCATTGTCATTGTGAGCATGTTGGCAAACAAACTTTAACATTTAGGTTAAAGCGTGTTTTACCACTTCAGGCCTCTGAATATTCAAATTTAAGAAAAAGAGAACATAACTTTAAGATGATACTGCATACATCAGCACATACAACATCTGACAGGTTGCAAGTAGACACAAGTTTAAAAGGTCACAGACCAAAAAGGTTTGGAGCCTTGGAGCCATTGCTCTAAGGAGTACAGTATTTACTGTTGCTAATACAACTTTGGTTCATTCATGATTGGTTTATTGTCAAATTTTATTTATTTATTTTATTTACAGACTTTATTCCCACAGCAGCCTTTACAAACAAGTCACACAGGCAGATGTGGTAACAATGACACAGTGACCTGTCTTCTTCAGGACAGAGAACATTTATGTTACTTTTCAATAGAAGCTGTGTTAATAACACATTGTGTAAAATGGATCAGCAACATATGTTGTGTTGAAAAGTCTTCCAAATATGAAGATTGGTCTCCATTTAAAGAGTACTATGTACGATGAACACATAACAATATCACAGATTCCTGAATGGAAACATAGTAGAACAATGTAGATTCTTATTGTGAGATACTGGCTGCTTTTGTATACAATCATCTAGCTTTACAGTAGGCTTAGGGTTAGTTACTGAGTAACTAACTAAGTAACTAACTTGTTTAGTAAACTCCCTTTTTATTTACATATTGACTACGTCCCATTCCAAGTGTGCTGTTAAATTCAAAATGTTCCTCGTGGGAAAGAAGTTTGTGTTTGGAATCAAACCAAGACCACAGCCACATCTTAGCTGTGCGAAGTCAGTCATCTGATAATGGGACACACATGGCCACTGTCACTGATAATCGCTGAAATACCAGCATTTAATGAGGAAATCCTCAAGGTTGTTAAATTGACTCGATGTCCTTCTTGCTAATTACCTTGTCACGTGTCTAATTGTCTCATCTTTTACCATCACAGATGCATTCAGGCCTTTAGATCCCAGCAGCAATTACAGTATTACACACATCTGATGCTCATTGTCTCTCAGTGAGGCCAGAAAACACAAAGGAGCGAGAGGAAGTGAAAGAGGGGAAAGGAATGAAAAGTGTCTGCGTGTGTGTGAGCCACTTCAGTGTTAAGTAGCGGAGGTGAGACTTCTAAGCCAAGCTGCCTTTTCTAAAAATCCACCCAGCAGGTAGGACGGTCCTGCTTGAGGATTTACTAAAGCCTCCTGGCTGTGTGGAAGAATAAAAGCTTTCCACTTTTAAAAAGGAAGAATGTCCTCCTGGCTCTGATACGCCTGGAAACACTGATTTGCCCAGAACAGAGCCTCTGAAATCTTTTCTTCCTGCCTGCTCTACACTAACTTCCATACACATTCTCCCCTCTCAAATATTAACCCCATGTTCATGGACAGCGCTGTTTGACCGCCATCACCTCCCAAAGCTGAGGGCTGGTTTAAGATATGGATCTGGTGGTCAAATTCTCAGCCAAACCGTTCATCAACTTGTCAAGTTAATTTCAGACAAATTGTCTCAGGTCTTCCTCTCTGTGTTTCCACACAGAGTTTTGGCAAGCGTCATTTCAGGGAGAGCTCCCAGTATTTCACCTTGGCCTGAAAACTCCTCCAAGACTCCAGGGAGCCAGTGGGGAACGCTGAAACCGACTGATGATGAAAATTTATCAACAGGAGTGCTGAACCTTTAACACCCTCATCGACATCTTCAGAGTGATAAAAGAACGAAAACATAAATTATCTGTTTATAAAGCTACAAGGAATTTTAAACTGGTTACAAAACACTTTTCATTTAATACTGACGCCTTTATATGACCTAAGCAAACAAGACCATCACTGAGAAAACTGGATATTTCTAGGTATTTTAATGCCTGTCTCTGGATCGGATTTCCCACGAAATCAGATGATCAGTTTACAGCACACAGACATTTTCCCAGTCAATGTTTTGCAGTGAATAGTACAGTAGCCCAGAGATTTTCACAGTACGGTCTGGGGAACCCCAGGGGTTCCAGGGGGGTCTCCAGCAAAAAGGGCAACAATGTATTTTTACTATGATTCCATCCATAAGACAAGATGACAGAATTTATGACTATTTTATTTATGGGTTTCATACACTTTGTGTAATAAAACATCTAAAAGCAAAATTCTTATCAGTTGGGGGTATGTGGTCTCATTTCTGTCAGTTTAGGGGACATGAAAAAAGTTTGACAACCACTGCGTTAGTAAAAAGGAAGCAGGAGATTTTTCTTTAGAGAATTTTATTTTTGACCTACATATTTTGTGGTTATGGCTGATACTGTGGCAGGATCAGCAAAGAGAGAAAAAAGAAGAACACTGCAAAAGAACAGAATAAAAGCTAACAGGGACAGTGATAGATAATGGGCGAAAGCCAACTGCGGTCGATCATTCAGCAGATGGAGAGAATTGTAGGATTTGAAAGAATTCAAAACAGATCCCGAATTGGACCTTTTCCCAATACACAGGTAAATAATATGTCTATTTTTTATGAAATACATTGCGAGATGTGTTTTTACATCACTATCTGACTTTACATTGGTGGGTATAGGTCATGGACATTACTATAATAAACTCACGTATGTAACATTTTATGTTGGTCTTCCTACCAAGCTTTATCTACCTGTTGGCTTATTATTATGACTTCACTACTGGGTACAATGTTATTATTTCCAACAATGGCTGAAACTACAGTTTAGAAAACCTGTAATTTTTAGAATCATTCTCTGTGTCATTTCATAGAAGGTTTGAAAAAATATTGGTATTAGGGCGAGGTTGGTTCATCTGGTGGCATGAGAACATTATAATTCTCAACATGCAACTTTCTCCAGCAGCCACACTTTGACCAGCTTAAAGAAACATGCTGCTAATTGATGCCACTGGTGGACTGGTTAACTTCACTTTTACATAAAAATCTTGGAACCAATTTGGATTCTATAAAAATGTCTTAACTTGCCACTGGCCTACATATGTAGAGAGGAGGGTCTACGTTACACACAGCATCGAGTCACTTGGCTTTGAGTGAAATTCATTAACAGTAAATCATGAGGTGGATTTGCAGACAATAAAACAGTGTTGTATTTTGATGACTGCACATGTATTAACAGTGGAATTATCATCTTTACTCTCACTGCTTTCACACCAGTTTATCTAACACAGACATCACTCAGCTTTCCATTACTTTTGGGGAAATTACATTGACTTACATTCATTTCCTGGAGGCTTACCCTAACCCTAACCTAAACCTAACCTGACCCTAACCTTAAACCCAGTTTTCAGCCTAAAGATTAATGATATGCGTTATGGGGATTTGCATTTTGTCCCGATCCGGACTTCTGATGCTATATATTATGATACTGATTCGTCCAATGACAATGATGATTCAGCATAATTAATGCAGTTTGAAGATTGTTTGTACTGTATATGTAATGAATACCTCTACAGTCAAGGTTAAAAATGTCCAGTGCAGATGAATCTCATGTTTTTGGAATAAATATCCATCTTTGATTTAACATCAGTCTTAATGGAGTCACAAGAGCTGCTGACTGTCCTGGGAGCCGTCTTTTGTTTTCATCATCTAAACATGTTCAGTTTTCTCTCTGGGCTAACTTCCATGAAAGCCATGAAAAACATAATCTGGAGTTTGGGAATCTTCCAAAACATTGAGCCTGTTTTTGTTTTTTCGTTTTTTTTCAATTACTATTTTCCCATTTTCATTTCCACTGTTATCTGTGCTAAGATACGTTGGTCTCATTAAATAAATCAAGTGGAAAATGTCTTACAGTAGCCTATATGAGCCTGTATTTTTAAAATCACCACAAGTCTGTTCAGACCTGGTATTAACCTTCTGATTGATCTGATCACAAGTGGACAGCTCTACATACAGGTGTGAACGCACCATTGAGGACACATTTCAAATCCGATCATTCAGACCACATTCGGAGGTCTATTCCACATGTGGCCACATTCTTTCAGCTGTGTGGATGTGAATGTGCCCTGGGCCACACTGAAAGACCACCTACTCAACTGACATCCTCTGAAACAACAAGAATAAGCCACAACAACAATAGAGTACACTCTTCAGTTCATTTTAATGCAAATTATGTGTTTGGGCTCTACCTGCAAAAGACCCTGTCTGTTTCAACCGATTGAGCTTATTAACCACAATATTTACAGACTCATAAAAATCGTGCAATTATGGAAGTTGTTGAGTGAGGAGAAACTTTGTGAAACACCTACAGCGAATTCAAAATCATCTGTATCTTCTTATAAATTCAGCATTAAATGCAACACATGAAGTTGTTTCTTTCCTCTTAAAAAGTGTCCATTTGTGGCGACATCGCCAGGGGTGTCATAGCGGGGAAAAGTGGGACTGAGTACCCAGGGCCCCAATGGGGGGAGGGCCCTCGAAAAGCCTGGGATGAAAAGTTGTTTT
>JBBPCS010002661.1:0-13229 GCA_037974645.1 Hollardia meadi
ATCCATTGTGGTGGTGTACAGAGGCAAAATTACAAAAATTGTGTCACTGTCCAAATACTTATGTACCTGACTGTATATATGAGTAGTTATAGGAACAAGTGAGGAATAATGTAACAATGAGTTCTTGAATAACTCGTAGTAGTTACCAAGTAACTAAGTAACTTGAGTAGTTACTATGTGCTGTCTTTTTACCTCATGATTCTCTACTAACTCATTATCTAATATAGTCCTGGAATCAGAGTTATTCAGGAGCTACTCATTAACGACTCATTGATTACTACATCCTCACTCCTTCCTTTGTAACTAATCACATTTTATCACCATTGCAAATAAAGCAGTCTATTGAAATTTGTTTCCTGAGGATATGGATTGGTATTTCTGGGTTGAGGTGTGATCTGATTGTTTGAAGTGTATTTTTGCCTTGTAATATTCACATGAATGTGACAGCTGGAGTGTTTTTACAGGTGTTATTGAACTATTTGGTCACTTCCCTGTTCCCTGTGTACACAGTAGGGGGAAAAGTCAAAATATGTTGTACAGCAGTGGCTTGTGTCTTGACATATTTTATTAAAAATTTTATTTTGGCTAAACCAAATCCAGTATTTTAAATCCACTATTTCTGACCACTGCCATGGTTTGAGCAATGCATCTGATGTACATGCAGTGAAAAACAGTAGAGAGTAGAGCAGTATGGAACTGTTGGTGGAACTGTTGGATTTTATCATTGTGAGCACAGAAATCAACTGTGGGATGACAAAAGACCTTTGAAGATGTAAGCCGCTGGAGTAAAAGGTAACATTTTGACTTTTTCCTGAGGGTTCACAGAGTAACATCCAAAATGTGTGGTGACGTCACAAGTCTCACTAGCTTGTAAAGTATCCATTGAGCATGTGTGTGAAGAGTGGCTGCTGAGACTGGGAACTCAATCCAGCAGGTCTGATATTTTCCTCCAGTCTTGCTCCTTTTGCCTTTTGCCTCTTGTCTATTTGCCCTTGTAAGTTTTAGTATCAAATAGTGTTGGAATATGTGATCTTGTTTTTTGTTGAAGGTGAAACATTTTCAATTCATATAGAAGTGTCCCCATGTGATTTTGCATTGCCTACAGTTAGCGTGTTTGAGCCCACATGCATTTTTCTATTGACTCTGTATGCAGTCAGGCCACAGCAAAAATGTGCTTCATTCTGAACACAGGTGTCCTTTCCTTTTCCCAGGGTGTGGGGGTTAAATTTGGCAGCAGTCGGTGCCTAATATGGCTTCAGATTTTGTTCTGAGGGTGCTGACATAAGCTGGGTTTTGGTAGGTTTAAGGTTTGCGTTAAAGTTGGCTTTAAGCTAATGTATACTGCATGGTGCTGCTCTGGTCGCTGTGCTGACCTTTTGAATGCATGGCTCAAACTGATGATACCTCTTCCTCTCTATACTGCTCCTCCTCATCCTCCCGCCCACTCCTGCTCCTCCCCTTCCTCACTCTGTAATCTGTACTTCATCAGAAGGCAGTGGATGGAAGGGCTGTCTATTTCTTTAAATTTTAATAATAGACCTGTTGTTAAACTTCTATTTTGCACGATATTTCATAAAACACATTATGTGCCTTGCCTTTAGTTAAAGAACAATAATACATTATGGAAAAGTGATCACAGTTTTCATGGTACAGCTGGAAGCTTTAAAAAAAAAAAAATTAATTAAAAAAAGCTGCATGTGTGATTGCTCAACATTAACCAGTGTAGCAGGTACACAGTTTTGTGTGAAACAGTGGCCAGCTGAGATACCAACTTGAGTGTATTCTCAATGAAAGCTTCAGCAGAGGCTTGGACAGTGCTCATTTTCTACTACCATTCAACTAAAGGCACAGTGATTTTTTAAGTGTGGACGGAACAGTCTGACGTTTTGGGAAATACATTTGTTTGCTCTCATAGGAGAAGGACAATATCTCTTTACACAGAGTGCAGACATGTTTAGCCTCGTCTTAACTCAAGGTCCATTTACCACCTTTTTCCATTGCTTTCAACCGTGACATCAGAAGAAGAAGGCATTTTAATCTTTCTTGGGGAAATTCAGTTAAGAATGTAACTTTGGTCACATGGTAATAGGAAGAGCTAAACCACTATCCTGGTTAAGGATTTATGTTGTGCTCTCCAGATACAAACACCTGTCATCACATAGCTGAAGTTCTATGCTTCATTTGATCATGTGACAACCAAATCTTCTCCATGACAGTTGAGCACACTCTGAAAATTTAGTATGTAGAAGAGTGAGTAGAGATGTGTGAGATAAGATTATTTTTGTCAAAGTGTTTCCAAGGTCAAATATGAATTGCACACAGAGATACATATGTTGTATTCTTATTCTGGCTAAAACTAGTATTTTTAAGAGCATTGTTTCCTAAAATGTTGGACTGCTCCTTTAAATGTGGTTTTCAATGACATCATTTGTCATAACCAGGTCCTGATTGCACTCATAGAGCTGATGTGGTTCAGTGGTTCTGTTGTTTAAAGCTAAAGTGTGGATTGGGGTTAACTGACATTGACAGTGTTGTCGTGTGTGACAGATCACTCCCAGAGTGTTGAAAATTAAATGTGTGTTGTCCCAAAATGTGGACATCAGTGTGTTGTAAATGAAACACTGTTTTCAGGTTGTTGTTTTTTTACAGTATGGTTACTTTGGATCTGAAAATGCCACTTTGCAAAAGCATGCACATCGGTTCTCAAAGTAAAGTCTTTCCTGCCTAAATGCTCATAATACAAACTAAAGATATTTTAAGAGACACTGGTCAGTCTTCAGCATGTTTTAATATTAAATATTAAATACATGCAAACACATTTGATAGTATTACTGCAGGGAAGTCTTATTATATTGTGAATATTTTGTCAGGCATTTAGCCAATGTTGCCAAGCCACTCAGTCCCATCTGATGGAAGCAGGTTTGGGGTTGAATGCTCTATGATTGGTCATTAGAACACCGTCCTTTTGCCTGTATGATGATTTGACCATGTGACTAATCATGTTACAAGATGCTACAAAAGTTTGAGAGAAAGGAGTTTTATATGGATGCATGCACTAAACACTATTCCTACTCATCTTGGCTTTAAGGTTATTTTTTTAGTTATTTGTTGACTTTTATTATTATGTTGCTTGTAGAATTATAGTTTGAAACACAGCAATGTGTATAAAAATATGTACAACAAGGACGTCTCATTTATAAAAAGGAAGAATGTTGTGTTGTGTTTGTGCATTTTAATTTGGCTGTCTTAAAATGGTGGCCAAGCCACAGAGTAAGGAACCCATGAAATGGGCAAAACTGTGGGTGGTTTGGTAGTAAAGTTTATTCATGTGAGGAATGATGAATATTGATGGGTGAAAATGTCATACTAAGTTAGGGTGAACTAGAATGCATTCAAAGAGTGCATACCTCTCCTAAGAATGCACACTCCTCTAAATGTGTTTGGAAAAATTGACACTGATGTCACCCTGATTAGTGGTTGGCAGTAACAACCTAACAAACCTAAAAGAATTTCTGTCAAGTAAAACATGTGACATCAAAAAGCAAATAAATATCCCATCCATATATTTCATCACAAATTTAATGAGAATGAAATAAAAAAAGGAAATGCTAAGCATTTTCCCAAAATTTAAACAGCAAAATATTTTTTAAGACAAGAATGGACATAGACTATACTGATAGTAGATTTAACCCAACATTCACGCTTCAGGAAGTTAGAAAAAAATTTCTTAACTGTTTGAAATTTTAGACATGATCACAATTGGACCCTACAAAAGTCAGACCTGGTCTCATCCAGCACGTGATCAGAGCTGATCTAGGGTCTGCATGGATGCCTCAGGTATTACACATACTGACACACAGACCTGAGACCTGCAGCAATACAATGGTACATACAATTACTTTCCACAAAATTGGATTGAAACGTGCTCATTGGTGCAGAATGATTAACAGAAGTGGGTCAGGTTAGGCAACAGCAGCTTGGGGTGAAGTTGATTTTAGTTTGGAATGTGATCGTTACTCTTGGGATAGAGTTGTCTCAATGTTATTTGCACGAAAACCTTTACAATTCATATGTAGATGTGTAATCTGTAAATATTTTCCGCAGAAAAAAAATGATTTGTAAACTTCCAAAAATATTTTGCAAATATAAAACAGATGTCCAAATACACAAACAAATTCCACGCCTAAACAAATGATCTATGATTAATTAAATTAAGTTACAAATCAAAAGCATTTGTGACTTTCAAACATTTGTGGATTTCAGTTCTATGCTTGTGGATTTGCATTTTACACATCTTTTTTTAAATTTGTGAAATGTGTTTTATATAAGTTACACATTTACACATGAATTGTAAGTTTGTTCACACAAATAATACTGAGATAAATCTATCTCCAGACCCTTGAAAGCAAATGACTAGATTCACAGATACCAGGCCAAGTTGTAATTACTATTTCATGTTTACACGCTCTCTTTCAATGAAAGAGCTTGGCTCTAATAATGTCTTAAATAATATGATCGTGGTGATACATCAAAGAACAGCAACACAGAAATGAAGCTGGACTGTGGTACTCACATCACTGCCCCTAAAAACTACAAAGTAAGAGATAAAGGCTGTTTCTGTGAAATAGAGTATTAACCAATGGGACAGACTGTGGTTCACAGTTGTGATGTGCCTGTTAGCAAATGCAATACAGGAATAAAAGAGTGAACCTCTGGGCCCAGATAGTTAAAAATATGTCACTTTGACAGTCAAATAAGGCTACCCAAAATGGAGGACAACTAAAGTCTCTCTGGTTTGATCCCTCCAGTTAAAATTTAAAGCGGTAGAGACAATAAAAACCCAAACCAGCCATTGTACTTTGGGAATCTTATTACTGCTTCATACTGTCAACCAGAAACTGTGTAGCCAAGATTTTAAAGAAAGATTTTAATTCTGAGCCTTTAACACGGGGTGAGCATTTCTAAAGAAAGAAAGTTGACTTTTGAGTCTCATTCACAGGTTGTCGGTATTTGGCCACCTGGGAATGAGACTCAACAATCTCGCCCCACCTTAAACCTTCAGAGATGATGTATGCACTATTAAAGACATATCTTTTAAAATCACTGTATTTCCAGAGTTAGGTCATATTTCGGATATATTACTCCTTTCTGTGAGAGAAGGTTTGATTCAGTGTTGAAGCAGGTTATGAAGTATGAAACCTCATTTCTATCCCTCTCTACTTTTTCTGTGTCACTGACTACCAATGCGACAACAGAAAATGCACAAAGAAAGCTGAATAGCTTCCCTATACACTAGCCGGCTGAGTGGATGACTAATTCACTGTGTTCTGAATGTGTGTTAGCTGTCCTTGCACAGCTCTGTGTTTGCAGCGTGGTGTGTTGTCTCTTCATCCTATTCTAGAAAATTTAACAAATGGAGACATTTGATTGATTATTATAAATAATATAATAATTATAATAATAAAATACCACCAACAATGGCATCTTGAGTTATGAGCTAATACTTTATGTGATATACTTGCCCCAGAGCATGCTCACCAAAATTGGTAAATTCTCTACAGATAAATAAACACTCAATAAACACACAATAAACAAACACATGCTTCAGTAGACCTATTTCCAAGCAAGCTCTGAAGTGGAGTACCAAGATGAGAAGTTATGGCCAATTTCCTGCTTAGCCCCGCCCTTTGCAAAGTTTTTTGCAGTTTGATATCGAGCAATCTTGCTTATTAATAATAGTAATATGTATTTAGTTTGAATTATATGCTGTACTTTGCAGTACATGTTGCAGTCAAACACTACATGATTGTGAAACACATTTCAGCCTCGACGGACGGGGAGGGGGGCTGGCCAGTAGAGATGGGTTTTGCAGGTCCTGAGATGACAAGCCATAAAACAACCCAGAGAGTTGAAGAAAATCTAGAAGAACACTCACAGACAACCTGCATTCTGAGGAAAATCAATGTTTAATCAATTACAGGTTCACGGTTCTCCATTTTAGGTTGGATTATGTTCAGGGACTTAAGCTTTTTCCTATTTTTGCCTCCTTTACAAAAAGATACTAAAAATTGTGAATAGTTACCAATAGTTACCAAAGAGAGTGAACTAATAAGGAACTAATATATACGGACCTCATAGGCCTTTTTACAGAAGACATTTTGACATGTCTGTGCATAATACAGGGTCCTGTATTGCTGTATTATGCCACGCTCGCTGGGAAACTTGATGAATGGAGCCAATGTTAATGTTATTAGTAACTCCTGGGATTTTCCTGTTTCCTGTTTTTATTTTGATGTCAAAATGTACGCTGTGAAAAGACCTGTTGCTGATTAACTCTAAATCAGTAGCTAAATGGGACATAAAATATAACTGATTGTTACATTATTATTACACGTGGTAGTACTTTCTATATGAAGATCACATCTATACGATATTATGGGGACATAACATGTTTATTTATGAGTGTAGCAATAAAACATTATGAATGCATCATAATTCACCATGAATGCCCCCATAATGCACCATAGATGTGGTCTTCATAGAAAGTGTTTCCTTACATACATACACATATTATTTACAAGTAGTAATTGTAGTAATATTGTGTCATATATTGTTGCATCATACTGAGTTGCTACTTGGAATGCATCATCATTTGATCATTAATTCACCATAAATTACCACTTTTGTATGTTTTTACAGGGAAGGCACCATTAGATCATGAGTGAAACAACCCTGTCTCTCCTTTATTTACTATGTTGAACAGCTTTTGGCCACTTTCTACAGTTTTAGGCTTTGGAGATGGATTGAAAACAATACAGTCCAGATGGTCGGGATATTATAGGCCATTTGATAAGACCAGGCTCAACCATAAATTTGGCAGTCGAAGCATTAGACAAGAAAGATGACTGTGTTTGTGCTTAAGTGTGAATGTTGTTTTGAAGGAAATGGCCAGTGCTTCGTATCAGCAGTTCTATTGTATTAAGTGCACATTTACATACTCAGTTCCATATATCATATTAACTATGTAACAAAAATGCATGCCAAGTCACAGCTCAGTATAATGCACTAAAAAACTTGAGATACACATAAATACAGATTAATATACTTAATAAAGATGTAGGGTTTAGTTGTTGATATGTACTATTTAGCCTTAGATTTAATCAGTTGAGTTATTCAGGAAGTATCTATGCATACAGATTCCTTAAAATATCTGTCACTAATTTATTATCTACTTTAAATGGTAAATGTCCTGCATTTATATAGCGCTTTTCTAGTCAGCTTGACCACTCAAAGCGTTTTACACTACAAGTCAGCATTCACCCATTCACACACACACATTCATACACTGGTGGCAGTGACCGGTAGTGCAGACCGATGGCGCAGCATCGGGAGCAATTTGGGGTTCAGCATCTTGCTCAAAATGCACTTCATGTACATGCACGGGCCGGGGATCAAACCACCAACCTTCCGGTCACTGGACGACCGCTCTACCACCTAAGGCACAGCTGCCCCTTTACAATCTTTGATCCTTGATTTATTCAGGGGCTATTAGTTAACTATGCATTAGCATTTCCTTATTTCATCCATACTAGTTGGGAACTACTTAGAATTTTGTGTACTTGACATTTTAGTGTTACTATCACACCTTTATGTTGCCTAATTTTGGAGCTTTCATAAAAGTTCATTGTTGAAGATCTTTGAAATTAGTGGACTACGTGTTCGTTACAATGTCATAATTTATTGATATAGATAAGTGTTAAAGAGACAGTTCACCCAAAAAATCTAATCATATTTTTCATCTTACCTGTAGTGCTATTAATTCATCTAAAATTGTTTTGGTGAGTTTTTGAGATTTCGGCTGTAGAGAGCCTTCTCTCCAATATAATGGAATTAGATGGTTTGCCACTTGTAGTGCTCCAAATGCCAAAAAAAACTATTTTCTTTCTACCGAACTACACCCCATCAGTCCACAAAAGGAAACATGCATCTACTCATGGACGAGATGCTTGTGCTCATGATAGGGCAGGATGTAAACATTAATGGCATTTTTCCGGGTGAGCTGTAACGTTAGCTAGCTTAGTTATTTTAGTCAGCCAGCCTCTCATCCATGAGTAGATGAATGCTTCCTCCTGCACAGTGATAAAGAAAGAAAATAGTTCCTATATGAAACTGCTTACAACAAGGTCTGTGGATTATTTTGAGTAACCTGGTCAGGATTTTTTGAAAGAGACATTGCTGTTGAATTTTGTATTATTTTGGAGCAAAGTGCCATCTAGTTCCATTGTATTTGAGAAAAGGCAGACATCTCTACAGTTGATCTCTCCAAAACTGAGCAACTCAAATCAGATCTAGATGGATAAAAAGCACTACAGGTAAGAGCAAAAATACATATTTTGGTTTTTGGGATGAACTGCCCCTTTAAGTTGCCTTTAGATTCTTCTTTACTCTGGTACAAACCAAGTGCTGTTCTGACCCCTGTTAATACTGTTAGCAGAGAAAAACCAAACAATATATCTGGATGAGTCCTGTTGAGATGCATGATATCAGAATCATGCTTTTACTGAGTCACTGCTTTCTTCAGTCTTTGATTGTGATTGGTGGGTTGCGGTTAGTATGGTAATCAGTTATAACTAACTGAATAGTAATACTGCTAGTGGTAATTCCTGTTTTTTACTTAGCAGCTGCAGTTGATCATATATTTAGATGAATGCTGTGTGAGGAACAAAGGTACTGTTGACCATCTAACAAATACGTTTTAGAGGTGTTTTTGGAGAGGGCTTTTTTCTGTAACTTGTTATTTTTATTCAACACCCACTGCTGCTGTTGCCTGAAAACCCTGTAACTCTAATATGTTTCTTTTTGCCGTTTCTTACATGAAATGCAAGTTTGCTTTATTAATTGCCCTTCAAAACCCTCTCTGTAATTCAGACTCACAGCAGTTGGTAAACCTTTCTTAGTTACTGAAAATCTGATTTAGAGCTTTAAATTTTCCTGTGACAGTGATGCCACATTGATTCTCTTCTGTATCTGTAGGTACATTGCTTCTGCACAATGTTTACTCCATGTGCTGAAGACACTTTGTATTGAACAAAATAGTTAATTCTCTTGAGAAAATTTTAATGCAGTCATATTTCAAAGATTTCTTTTCTCATAACCTCTCAGATATTATAGTAAATGCCTGCTTTGCTTATTTCCAGATATAAATATCCCTTACATCAGAGAGAGAGCATAGGCATGATCGAATTTCATCAGTTATTACATGACTATGATCAATATGAACAATAGTCAAGAGTAACACACACACATACATGCCATCCTGAGTTATTTTCTATATTGGACAACCTCAGAGTGCATTATCAGACCCTGGTCACTTCCCAAAGGTCAAATTGAAGAAAAACTTTAAAAGTATTGCTATGGTTACTTACAGTCTAACAAAGGACTGTAACAGGACTTTCTTGTCTAACTTGATGAATTAACTTGTCCGAATTATATGGTTTTAATTGACACCTGACAGCCAGTCAGAATGCACTTATGCACAAGGTAGAGGCAAGTTGTATTTCTTATGCCGAGTCTATTATCTTCCAGCTTGGAAGAGATGGAGTGCTGACATTAACCCTGGTCTGAGATTTTCACTGTGAAAAGGGCTGCTCAGGGGTCTCATTTATAAAATAGTGCGTTGGATCCATACTAAAAGTGTGCCTGTGCACAAAAGTCAATAATGGTGTGCACCAAAAAATAAAAGGTTTTATGAAACGTGCTTACACACACCTGCAGGCAATGTTCTTTTTATAAATCTCCAATAAATCAAGCTGGAATTGTCCATATGTGGAACAGTCTCATATCCCACCCTCCACAGTGCCCAATCAGCCATAAATAGTCAATAGCACCTCAGGAATGCTGATGCATAGAATTGAGCCTGCATAGCAACAACCGAGAGGAAGATGAAAAGGATTTTTTTTTTTTCTCAGAAATGGAGGTGCTTGTGGGTGAGGTGGAGGTTAGAAAGCACATATTTTAATTCTTCCATTCACATATTCCTCTAGCAGTGTAAGGACAGCATAAGTCTGTGCATCACCGCAGTATTTATATGTTTAAAGCGATCCAACTGACTGCTTCACTCCTTGCCAAAATGATTGTGACAATCAGTGGTGTTCCCCACTCTGCGATATTATTTGAAATAGAAGTTTGATAGGTGAACAATATTTATTCATTTAAGTTTTTGTTATGGTGAACTTGGCCTACATTTTGATTAGAACTCATCATGAGGATATGGAGTGTAAGGACTGTGCGAGAGCTGTCGCTGGCTTTATTTCCAGCCTTTACACAGTCTATATGTGCAGGTGATGAAGATGTGTCGGTTGAGGTGACTGAAGGCAGAGTGTGTGTGGCAGCCACTGCCCTGTGTCCAGTGCGCTTATGAGCCTCACGTGTTGTCAGCCGTGTTCACTGCTTTATACACAAAAACTATATTTAAAAAAATTGATGCTCTCTGCAGTTGTTTGATACTATTTGATGTTATCATTGATTTCTACAACAACTGATGGTAATTTCAATAGTAAGTTTCCATACAGTCTGGTCCTCTCCTCTGCGATCCGGGGGAGGGAATGTGATGGTGAGACAGCGCTGATGAAATATTAAGACTTCGATATAAAATTTTAGTTGGCTTATATCTTTTTAAACTGAAAGGTGCTTATGGAAAAGTTATGGCTCACAAAGCACAAGTACAATAACACTGCTGGTTTGAATGTTTATGATAACATGGATCTATAATTAACATTTTATATTAAGTGAAATGAAATTTGTGAGACGGACCATTATACAATCTGGCTTTAATTCAACACCTCACCATCTGTGTCGCCAGTCAGACTTTACATACAGGTGTGCACATTTTCCTGTCAAGTTTGTTTTTATACAGTATATCACAACTTTTGAGTGTAAATTGGCGCATGCCTCTTTCAGGCCCTGTTTTATTTGTACACAATGATTATAAATGAGACCCCTGGACTGAATGTAGCTTTTAGCGCTAACAAGAGCTTTATGTACTACTTTGGATGTTTTTTCTTTTAACTGAAGTAAATTTCAATAACTAATAATTTACTTGCATGATGTAATCTGTTCCTTTAAGACTACATTTAGACAGGGACAGGAAATTATTCTAACACTGTGGTAAATATGTCTTCTCATGACCACAGAAGTCATGGACTAACAGTTGTCTATTTAAGGTTGGACATTCTGTTCCTGTTTCAATGAATCGTTGTTTGAGTAAGAGCTGTCTGAACCATTGTTTCTGACCTAATGCTATTCATCTGCTGTGGGGGATATTAGCATCTTTGATAATGTCATTATAACCATATTTAGCCATTGCTACCAGGAAATGCTGATAAATTCATGACTGGAAAAAAGTATGTTTCCCTATGCAAAAATATACCATTAATAAACAAACTATACCACAACCAGCCAACAGATGTGTATATTCATTTCATTCATGATGACTGTGTAGACTTACCTGCACTCTTAGCCTGGAATGACAATGAAAACGGCTCTGTATTAAAACAACAAAGAGGGCTGGTGGGTGTTTTGCTTCAGATACAAGTGAGAGATGAAATACGATCCAAACGGACGCGAGCTATAGCCTGTGCTCACATGTATTTGATTGACCAATGTAGGTCCTTCTATGATGTCATATTGCAACTCTCTGCTTTGGGACCCCAGTCTGTGCCCACAGGACTGGCCTCACTAGAATGAATGAGGGCTGTGTTATATCATGCATAACTTAACGTCATTCTGAAAATGCAAATGATTCAAATTTGCATATCTACATCGCATAATTCAAGTTATTCATGTTGCCCGGCTGGAATAGATGCATGCCGTGCGAAAACTTTACTTCTTACTTTTTTCTGTGAAAAAAAATCAGTATCAGTCAGCGGTTACACTTAAGGTAAAGGTAATTTTTTAACCATTCCACAGATTTTAAGTTAACAAACTATAGTTTTGGTAAGTTGGTTAGGACATTTACTTTGTGCATAACACAAGTAATTTTTTCAAAAATGGTTTACTTATAATTATTAGGGAAATATAAAAGAAACCAGCCAAGACCTCAGAAATAAAATTGTGGAGCTCCACAAATCTGGTTTATCCTTTGGGCAGAATTTCCAAACGGCTGAAGGTACACCGTTTATCTGTACAAACAACAGCACAAAAGTATAAACGCCATGGGACCATGCAACCACCCAACCACTAAGGAAAGGAGACGCCTTCTGTCTCTTACATATGAACGTAACTTGGCATGAAAAGTGCAAATCAATCCCAGAACAACTGCAAAGGACCTTGTGAAGATGCTGGAGGAAACAAGTACAAAAATATCATATAAGTAAAACGAGTCCTTTATGGACATAACCTTGTCCATAAAGGACTCAGTAAAGAGGAAGCCACTGCTCCAAAACCACCAAAAGAAAAACACAATCCAGACTACGGTTTGCAACTGTACATGGGGACAAAAATCTTACATTGTGGAGAAACATCCTCTGGTCTAATGAAAGAAAAATTTAACTGTTTGGCCATAATGATCATCGTTATGTTTGGAGGAAAAAGGGGGAGGCTTGCTGCTGAAGAACACCATCCCAATCATGAAGTACAGGGGAGGCAGAATCAGGAGGGATTGGTGCACTTCACAAAATGGACAATGACCACACCCATACTTCCAAAACTGTGGCAAAATGGCTTAAGGACAGCAAAGTCAGTGTATTACAGTGGCATTCATGAAGCCCTGAAATCAATGCAATAAATCTTCACTTTGTGGGAACAACTGAAATGGGAAGAAGCTGTCAATCATTTGCTTCCTGCTTGAGCGAAAGTAGGATTCAAAACAGGTAAAAGACGCTTTAGATCAGTGTTTAAGAATGTCATCACCTGTAAGAGGGCTTAGTAGATTTGTGCATGCCTGATACCAACTCTTGCCCTAATGATAGATAACACATCATTTAACATTACCACATTGTGAGCATGTGAAGTCATGTCCATAAGTATATGGACAGTGACACAATTTTTGTAATTTTGCCTCTACATTACCACAATGGAACTAAAATGAAGCAATCAAGATGTGATTGAAGTGTAGACTTTCAGCTTTAATTCAAGGGGTTGAACAGTAATATTGCATTAACCATTTAGGAATTACAGCCATTTTTACACATAGTCCCCCATTTTCAGAGGCTCAAAAGTAATTGGACAAA